>VYZQ01027623.1:922-12899 GCA_013400655.1 Mystacornis crossleyi | reverse complement strand
AATGCATCAACAGACACTTTCAAAAGCAGACTTTAGCCAGCAACTCAAGCCATTCACACCGATGCACAGTAACGAAACACAATGCTTGAGTCAACCACGTTAGGTATTGACTGGTCATGTGCCAAGGCAAGGATTTTCCCAGACCCTTGTACCATTGTCTATTTAGTTTCTGATTGTGAGTCTGTGTCTGTACGTGTAACTTCTGCTCCTGGTAGCCTACTAGAAACATCTCATGGCAGCAGGATTTTGAGAAACAATGTCATGATTTAAAAAACTGTTTTTTGATTCATCAGACTTGTGTTTGTAGGACATGTAGCAAAACTTGAGCAAAAGGAGGTTACGGTCAGTGGAGGTGTGTGATAGACAAATACCATCTGGTAAATCATCCAGCATGATTCTCCTCACTGAAGAGAAACAATAAACAGATGAAAATAGAGCTCGGTTGCTTCCCATGGTCTTTCTGCTTTTCTGTGCCACTCACCCTGACATTTCCACTACAGCTTTTCCCCAATTTCCAGTACCAATTTGTCACTCCATCAAGTCAACAACTTCAATTTTAGCACCGCATTGGTAGTTTAATGATACGTACCCACGCCTTAAAACAAAGCCCAAATCCTGCCTTCCCCAAACCACCACCCACCTTTCCATGGATTTCAACAGTAGTAGCCTGGATTCTTTACTGCTGCCTATGCTGTCAGCATTACTACTTACTGTTAATGAAACCTGTTTCACACCAAGTGCATTGTTTGTGGGCATGTCCACAGCTTTCTTCCCAGAAATGTCTGCAATAACATCACAGTGAGACTCAGCTCCATGAGTTGCTCTGTAAGCAAGAACTCAAGAACTACACACTCCTTTTGGAAGTAGAGACTGTGTGTGTGTTTATGTGTGTGTGTGTGTGTAGGTCAATTAAGAAAGCAAGCATCAGACTTTTGCATCACTCAGAAAAATACCTCTGATAACCAACTGTGATCTGCAACATCAGTGGGGCAGGTCAGTAAGCCTTCACTTTTTCCACATTTAATGGGTGGTCCTTCCACAGCCACACACCTTCTCCTCACCTTTATTCTCCTACCCCCTACCAAATCAGAGGGAACACATCTTCCCCTTTGTTTTTTTGTTTTTGCTAGCATGTAGGCTGAAATATCTTAAACAGGGATATGAAGGTTTTGCAGATCTTCAATGTAAAGAAATAAAACACTTAATCCCAAAGTGAGCTTTGCTGTCAAATATTTTAGCTAGCAGTCTGTGAAGCTAACTTTCAAATTCCGAATTTGCTCTTGGAAAAGAGGACTAGCTACAGCCAATTCCTGAGAAAAACTCTCAAAAACTTAACTTTTCCTAAAAGCTAGAATTTTGAAGTTTTTCAGGAGGCATTGTATGACAGTGAAGAAACAAAAACATGTACAGACTCTTAATATTTGATCTGTTACATAACTACTTGTATAAAAAATATTTTATTAGTTTTCTGTCACTAACAAGGGATTATTAGAGACCTTCTTCTGTGGCTGTAGCTTTATGGAGGACAATCATCATGAGCTCCAACAGCCATCTGAAGCCAGTAGTCCAGATTTCTAAAAATGACGAAGTTGTACAAGTTCTCTCCTCCTTTGTGGAAACCATGTTCACTTTCTCTCCAGGAAACAGGGCTGTCTGCAAAGCCGTGCACAGTTAAGGTCAGCCAACACGCCAGTTTTGGTTCACCAAAATAGCAACTGCAAGCAAGAAGACAAGATAATCAGTGACTTTAATGGAATAGGCAACACATTCAAATCTACAGTATGAAGTAAAACAAAGACGTACTTTAGTGAAAATTTATTAACAGTTAAAAAACCTTGTTTACTCCACAATAAATAAACTCTACTATATTAGGAATAATCCTATTATAGTTTTATACATGGCAAACCTGAAAGTTGTAGCAATTAGAAAAAGTTCCAAGTTGTAAAGTAGTAGTTCTGACTTTCCTACAGCATGCACTCTTTCAGAAAATTGAACATTTAATGAGAACAATTGCTATCAGGGAAGACAAGAAGACAATGGAGGAAGTAATATAGTTGGGCTATGCTTGACACAAATACTTTTACCACCAGAGAGGAAACGGTTATGAATAATCAAAGCCAGATATTATCCACTCCACATTTTAAAAATGTAGGAGTACAGTACAGCCACAGTTTCTTAGAAATTCGGATAGAAAACAAAGTCATGACTAGAATACAGGGCAGGCTTTTTCACATTCAAGGCATCCAAAATTGTTTTATTACTTTTTTTATACTGATGTTCAGCTTCCAGCTCATTTCCTCATTAAAAAAAAGTCTTCATTTATATATTTTGCTATATATATTTTGCTTCATATATATATTTTGCTCCAACTTTTGTATTTACCATACAAAAGCATTTAAAAGTTATTTCAAATATTAAGAAGTGTTTGAGTCCAAGTGTTTTAGTAATGTGCTCCTGTCAGCCCTTACCACAGCTGCTCCAATAACTGAATAATCTTCTCAGGAATTATAAAGCCTGTGATTGTGCACAAAAAAGCTTTTTCCACCACTGTGTTGGGCTCAGGGCAGCAATAGGTTGATAAGAAGCTGGAGGATTTGTTGTCTCTGGAAGAAAAAAACAAACAATAAAGCAACTAAAATAAACATGCTTTAAATATTCTACAGGATGTCTTCCTAATCAGAACTTGTACCAAACAAGTAGGATCTATGTATATCATCTAAATTAATACCAAAGTAACTAATGACCAAGCAATCAATACAAAAGATCTCATGGTGCTGTGGGTTAACCCTGTACAAACCCTGTACAAGCACCCAAACATCACACAGCTGCTCCCTCACTCACTCCCACATAGAACTGAAAGGGTAACAGGAGAAAATGCATGGATTGAGATAAAGACAATTTAATAAGCAGAGGAAAAGTTCCACATGAAAGCAAAGCACGCAAAGGAATTAATTTACTACTTCCCATGTAGTAAATAGGATGTGCAGCCATTTCCAGGAAGGCAGGGCTTCTAACTGACTTGGGAAGACAACCACTGGAACTCTGAACATTTCCCACCCACCCTTGCCCCAGCTTTTATTGCTGAGCACGTCACCATATCCCATGGTGTGGGATATCCCTCTGCTCAGCTGGGGTCTGCTGTCCTGGCTGGGTTCCCTCCCAGCCTCCTCACTGGCAGGGCCGTACGAGAGACAGAAAAAGGCCTTGAGACTGTGCAAGCCCTGCCCATCAATAGCTAAAACATCCCCTGTTATCAACACTTTTGGTCACAAATCCAAAGCATAGCACCACACCAGTTACTATGAAGAAAATTAACTCTATGCCAGCCCAAACCAGTACATATGGGTGTTCCTAAAAAACCAGATAAAGTCATTCAAGACTTACAACAAACATTTAACTGCATAACAGACTTCCCACTTACAAAACAGTGTCTGTCTTAATTATTATTCAACTATTAAAATAAATGGTGGTTTTCCTTACTTAAAACATTTTTAAGGATCAAACAAATTCAAATACTTACAAGTTAACTTGATTTAAGACAGCACCCAGCCATTCAAAGAGCTCCTCCGTACTGCAGGACTCCTCTGGCTTTCCTTGTAGATCATTACTTTGTAACACTGGACACTGCAAGTCCCTTAAGGTGCTGAATGTTATTTTTGGCTTCAGGGCCTGTATTTGGTTTTTTGAAAAGTATGACATCAATGTTGATCCCTCTGCACCTTAACAACACAGTACCACAAACAGCTGTTATGAAACTACTAAACAAAAGAAGCAGTGAATACATGAAACATTTGTATATAAATACAAAAAAATGCAGCAGGAAACCGCTTACATGCTGTTAATCTATGGCAAAAGCCTTGGAATCTTCAGCTTCCTTATCTTCTTGGAAATAAAAGGGCAAGATACAGCAACTTAGTACAGCTCAGTAAATGTGCTATCTAACTACAAAGTGTAGATTTGCCAATAGAAAATTCAAGCAGAATGAACTGGGTAAGTAATAAAATGAGCTTGTTAAAAAGAGGAACTCAGAGCATTCCTGAAAAGGAACAGATAAAATGGAGCAGGAACCTCATCCCAGAACAGCTGTTTTCCCTGAAAAATGGAAAAGTGAGCATGTGATTACAGATTTAAGAACAGATTTATCAATGATGTCAAGAGGAATTCTAGGATAATCTGGAGCATAAGGACTGAGGACAGAAGAAAGGGGAGAGGGTAAAGAAATCAAAATACATCACAAATTTCACTTCATTAGAAGAATAAACACTCCTTCCCACTGATAACTCTTCAACTGCAGTATGGCTGTAAGAGTTAAATGTACCTTGATTGATTTGTGGGAAAGTACTAGTAAGAGATTCAAAATTCTAAAATCCTAACCTAGACAAAAAAACTTACCTAAACAGATATTAACCAACTCGCTTTTGAAGCAGGCAGGTAATTGACATGGAATCAATGCTCCTACATTTCAGATTCCAGATAATGTGTGATATTTTCATAGAATAACAATTGGTGTCTAGGAGACCAAGAAATAATACCTTACTCATGAAAAGTCTGAAGTGCAGAGCAACCACAGAAAAGGCATATATAAACAGCAGAAATTCAAGAATAGGGTAGAGTTCATTGTGGAATATTACATCTGAAACTTGCTATCAGAAAATATGGACTGGCTGCAGTCCATCAGCCATATTTATGTCATCAAGAACAATAATTTGGGAGAGTAGAAAAAGGATGGTTAAGCTTATCTTTTTTAGTCATTCTTCAAAAAAAGACCGTTCCAAAGGGCACAGTGACAAAGACAGGCAGTCACTGGATTCTTCTTAATTTAGTATTTTTATATAGATATATTTAAGTCTGAAAAGTGCCAGAAGAGATGATCTTCCTTACTTTCTGTTGGCATTTGTTAGACTAACACGTTCAAAGAATATACAGTATTGCCCTAGAATTCCTAGTAAAATACAGAAAGTCATACATGTTACATGTCTGCTGCATGTGGGAGCCTCAGCTATAGCCCTAAATGTAGGAAATCTCAAAGACAACAGTCAAGACCCTAAGAGCACAATTCCCCTAGCTACAGAATAGCTTTCCATGTTAACAGTAACCAGGCGGATCATCAAAGCTTTTTGGAGGCCACTGGATTTCATCCAATAAACATGTAAAATTGTGATAGAAATTACGGCAAGAGAAAAAAGATTGTATTGCCTCTGTCATTAAAGACATGAGACACTCCATATTCCCTTTTCCTGTTCTTCTTGGTGCCAAAAGCACAGTGTGGGAAAACTGGGTGTAAAAACCAAAAATCCTGCAGTACTGGCCATAGCAAGCAACACCAGTTATCAGCAGGAAGGCTGAAAGCAGAATGTTCAGAGGACACAGAATCTCTTGACAAAACACAGCCCACTTTTTCCCTTCCAGCAGATTCCACACAATGTCTCATATCTATTAATAAAAACCTATAAAAGTTTTATTTTTGTCAGCACTAAGGAAGTAGTAGTCTTTTGTGTGTTATGAGCACAAGATTCTTGCACAGAAAGGGATTCAGATTTAACTCCATATTCAGGAAATGATTGACCTGACCTGTTTTGGGGATGTAACAAAGAGAGGGGAAAAAAATGCTATTCTTCCTCAATGCTGTTAACATGGGCAGCAGCAAACATAAGAAAAATAGTGGCCCTAGAGGCATTTTGCTCTCTGCATAGGGTCAATAAATCCAAGCAAGCTGAGTGTGAAGATCTGCCACCTCAGCTGGATTTATGTCACCATTTATGGTAGCAACAGCCTTCACTGTGACTCTTTCCTGAAGATTACAAGGACGGCAATTGCAAGCCTTTAAACAATTTCTGTATGACAAACAAGGAAACGTCCTTGTCATATGATTAGCACTTAGAACGGGGGAGGGGAAACCAGAAGGACTAAAGAAACATGAACATGGGACACCCCTAAAGGAGCTTGTAAGCAGCTTCCATTTCTCAGATCAGTTAACGCCTTCTCAGACTTGGTCTGGAAGAGCCAGGAAAATGGAACAATATAAAGAGGAGAAGGGAAACCTTTCTCAGGGACCTTTCTAATATCCCTTCCCCCTAGTGTGGAGACTTAAAGCAGAACAACACCAAAAGCCACACATCTGTGATGAAGAAAACGATGCTTTTCAATACAGACACCTGCAGTTTTCATCAGTTCTATGCAAATGCTACATATCCCTACATACAGCCTGTTCTGAGGTAATACAAACAACTGGGGACTTTGAAAAATTACGCTCAGAGGAGTCTCAGAAGAAAAAATAGTGTAATAGAAAACAGTAAATAAACAAATACTAGAAGATGATTTGAAACAATACAATTTCTTATAGCAACCTCTTACTTGGCTTCAACCTCAAGCAATTGCTTTGAGAATAAAGTAATCAAACAGGACACTGTGTATCAGTGCACATGGCACACGATGGAAACAGGGACTCTGTACAGGTCCTGTAACTACTGAGGAAATCAGAGTTTCCCATCTCAAATATGTAGCCAGATACATAACTTATGTGTACGAATAAAAAAAAAGTGTACTGATAATGGCTATGTACGTCACAAATTTATAAAGAAGAAGCAGCAGTATCAAATAGGAAAAGTTTTGCCAGAAAGCCTGGGCGAGATAGAGAAAGCAAATGAAGCAACTGATATATCTCCCATGAACCACTGTTGTGTTACTGAACTGAGATGTTCTGTGCACAGGAAGTTACACCCTCCCCACCCCAAACAAATAAACCAAATAAACAAAAAATCCCACCCATACACATTTTAATCTAACTTTTCTCTCCACTGAAAATGCATTTGGACAATCACTAGAAAAGAACAGTAAACTAAAAACATTTGGACTTCATGTCAGTTGCATTTCAGTTCTACATTTAATTCTTATTACCTTTATTATACCAAGCCAGTAGGAAGTCAAATTCTAAAGGTTTCTTTTCTTTCAAGGCCCAAAGCACTCTGTTATGTTTCTTGCTCTCAGGGTAAAAGCCAGCATCAGTCAAGTCAATAGTGATAACTGCAGAAAATGCACGATAGCTATTGGTACTCTACTGAAATAAATTTTATTATTAAATTAGAAGAGAACAAAGAAACCAAAGAAGATTAAACGTCCTTTCTACATATACAGATTTTTACAAAGTATTTGATTATGCAAATATGACTCCCCATTGTGTAAATAAATATTCACTTCCTGCTGTTCTTATTTGGATATAATCTGGAGCCGCTTCCTAGTGACTAGGGGGACAGATTCCTCTTGCACTGACAGAAGTCCCTGAACGGTGCCTTAAAAATATCTTGGTAATTAGGCAAGCTNAAAAAAAAAAAAAAGAGCTGGAATTCCTAACAACAAAAGTCATATATACATCAATGACACTTTTTCAACAGGTTGTTTTTTTCCTAAGTGAGTTGTACCATGGATACGCTATATTTATTTTTCAAATGGAAATTTCATGATACATTTCAACAATCAGAATGGTATAATGATGTCCTATTTTGCCAAAATACTTATTAGAGATAACAAGTTTCCCCTCCTAACTTTTTATGTTACTACACCTATCAAGTGCTGCAAGTTCCAATACATTTGAGATGGCATAGTGTTCGTGTTTAGGTTCTTTTATTTACTAAAAAGACAAATTACCAAAAATCACACTCAGGACGTCTCCTCTGCAGCTGTTAAAAAATTATGTTTTTCAAGTACTTGGTATATGGAGATTACCGTTTTAAATGTGTGAAACACAGCACAATTCTCCCTTTCAAGCAAGCAGTCTTGGGTGAGGCTCTTCACTGATCTTGTATAGTGCACAATAGGTGTATTTTAAACACCTCCTTAATCAGTTTAAAATTTTGACTGACTTAAATCAGAAGGTACAGACACTATGCAGAGTATGCAATCATTCTTGAGTCCTGCATCCCCCCAGTACAAACAACACAATGAGAACCCCTGAAATTAAAATTTTTATAGAGTACTGAAAAGATTATGTATGTGTGTCCTTAAAGCTGCTTTACTACTTGGAAAAAAGTACTTTCTCTCTTCAGACAGTCCTTGTACTTGCACCTGGAAAAGTATAACCTAGACAATAACTAATTTTAGTGAAAGGGAACTTTCAACATCCTAACAAGGCGCTTCTTAAATAAGCCCTGTTAATACAAAACATACTTACTATATCTCATTACTTTTTTGCCTGAATACCGAGAAGGGCGACCTTGCAGTCCAAGTTCCTCGTAAGTATCCTTATCGACTGACAGAATTAGTTTACCTATAAACAAAACAAATTTTAATAGAACTGATCTTCTACTTGGTTCCCTTTTGAGTCTTTTGAGAACCGTATACCTTTTACAACGTTCGCTTCAGATCAGTGGTATTACTAACGTAATGCAGACTCCTTAGTTGCAGTTAAATGGATTACCAGATTAATCCTTTAAAAAAAATTATTCTTTCTTTATCGAAGAGGTCTTATGAACTAGAGTAATGAAAGCATAATATTATTCCTGAGATAATCATAGCTTTTTTACCATACTACTCAGTTCATTGTCTCCATCTTTCCTCCGCTCATCCGCTAGCACTTGCTGTGTCATTAGCTGAGCACTACATTACACAAGGGCCTGATTTAGTAAACATTCATGCTCAACATGCATTGCTCAACTAAATAAACAAAAGCAGCTCCTCCAAGTCCAGTGGGACTACTCACACTGAGTAAACTATGCGTGTTAGCGATGAGCTGATACGTGCTGGAACAACTCTGCTTCTGTGCTCATAAACCAGATCTGGCTGCTGCTGCTGCTTGGTGCAGAGCTTCACACAACAGCTCTCTACCACAGTCTTTGGGTTCCACTGCACCCCTAAGGGCACAGCACAGAACACAAACAAATAAGGCTGCAGAGGAAGAGTTCAGACAGGGACATCACCAGGAACTGTAACACTGTCTCTGCAATAATTGTGCATGCTTGTAACACCTGTATCACACAAACTCCATCGCTATCAAGTATCCATTTCACCAGGACTTTGCTAACAGATACATAAAAGAATTCCTCCGAACAATCTGAATTTATTCAGGCCCTCATGGGCACCTGTTGTATTACAGCTTCTTAGGCTAGAGGGCAGACAGACCAGTTTGTATTTCTATTATATCTTATATAGTGTTAAACAGAAATAAGACAATGTAATTGAAGCTCAAAATAGCTTCATTTTCTCACCTCACATGTGGGATGTTCTATGATGTCTTGTCATAAAACTGTGATGCAACTGAAATAGACTTTTAACATCTTACATAGTTCTCAAGGAAAGACAGAATCCTCATAGAATCATCAAATGATTTAGGTTGGAAGGGACAATAAACATCATCCAGTTCTAACCACCTTGCCATGGGCAGGGACACCTTCCACTAGACCAGGTTGCTCAAAGCCCCATCCAACCTGGTCATGAACACTTCTAGGGACGGGGCATCCACAATTTCTCTGGGCAGCCTGTTCCAGTGCCTCATCACCCTCACAGTAAAGACTTTTTTCCTAACATCCAATCTAAACCTACCCTCTTCCAGTTTGAATCCATTCCCCCATGTCCTATTACTACATGACCTTTTGAAAATTTCCTCTATGGTTCTTTTTCAGGCCCTCTTTAGGTATAGGAAAGTGCTCTGATTCTATCCAGAGCCTTCTGTTCTCCAGGCTGAACAACCCCAGCTCTATCAGCCTGTCTTCACAGGAGAGGTGATCCAGCCCTGTGAGCATCTCTGTGGCCACCTCTGGACCTGTTCCAGTAGGTCCATGTCCTTCCTGTGCTGGGGACCCAGACTTGAATGAAGCACCCAAGTTGGGGTCTCATGAGAATAAACACCTCATATTTTAAAACTGTTCCTAAGCAGAGTTGATAACTTTCTTGTTTGGTACAAATTCTGTCTTAAAGATCAGTAGGAAACAATGTTTTCAGAAAAATACTCCCCTGTAGCAATTGCAATTATGGTTGAAGCACTGACAATCTGACTATACATAAGCGAAGCTGTTTTTTATTGCTTTTTAATTTCCTTTAGATGAAGTAAATAATTCAACAGCAAGAATGACAAAAATAGGTAAAATTAGTTTTTTTTACAATTCACACAAATTTCTAATGAAGTTGGCAAGTACAGTAAGCATTACTTTCCAGTTTACATCATTAAAAAAAAAAAAATTGAAACAACCCAGGCCCCAATTGACACATATTACTGAAACCCAAACAAATCCCCCTTACCATTTGGTAGCAGAGCTGCAGTATTATCTTGATCAATTTTTGTCTTATACGTAAGTGCATAGCATGAACCTTTAACAGTAAAGCAGAAATACATGAGATTTCACAGTCTGTAAAGACAGACATGACAATAAAAACAATTCACTTCATGATAACCAAACATGCCAAACACCATCTGAATCACTCTAGTGTTTCTATCAACTTTCTTCCCCCTTCTCAAGCAAAATGGCATTGTTATTATTTTTATAAACTCTGTTCTGGCAATATTTTAGAAGACCTGTACTAGGGATAATGTTAACAATATGCCCCAATAAGAAAACATTTTCTTTCCTTCCACCTGAGACTCTCCCCAGTCAGCAAATGGAAAACCCAATTTTTTCCCCAACATATTTCTATTACCAGTTCACACAAAGACAAGGTGGAAGATGCTCCCATTACTAAATAATTTAGTCACATTACCTGCCACTAATCAACTTTGGTTTTTAAAATACAAGAGTTCACAGATCCTGTGAACTCTGTGTATAAATGTTGTATTGCTTCCATAACACTACTGGCATAAAAAACATTCATGAGATTAAAGGAAATAAGGAAAGAGTCCCACATTTAGCAAATAATGGATCTCTTATTCTCCTGCTTCATCTACATGTTCTGTTCCCTTCTCTTTTCCTGTAAATTTTTTTTTTTGTCTCTCTGGCTGTCAGCTGAAGGGTGCAAGAGCTATCATAAGCCAAAGGAGTGGGCCCTGCTAGATGAAAACAGCATGGTCCGACTATGCAACAGCAAGTTGGCTGGGCAGAGTCTGTACCTTCCTTCGCATCCTCTTTGCTCTTACTGGGTAAGGACGAGCTGTCACAGCTCTGTTAGTGAAGTATAAAAAATGAGAAAGCATATTTTTCTCTTGCCTGCTGTGGAACATGGCTCAACACAGCTCTGTGCTAAAGTATGAAGGAAAGATAAAGGGAGAAGGAAGATTTCTACAAGAATCCACATAAAGGTGAGGTGTAGAAGAAACAGGTGCGAGGACTCATGGAAGCTCTCTTGATACCTGGCTTTCAGAACTGAGATGGAATAGGGGGAAATTTATAAGGAACAGTCACAGGAGTTTTGGAACTAGTGGGTGTAAACAAATGTTGTCACACATGACAAAGCAGAAAAAAATATAAACAAATTCATGCAGAATTTGCTTAGTGTTTTTCCTTCCTTTCCTTTAAAATACTTTTCAGAATAAATAATAAGACTATTAAAGATTTTACTGTGCTATAAAACAAGAACATTACTACTGCATTTGTTCTGTTCTGATTTCCTCCTTACCTTTCTTCACGAAAGCATCAATGAATTCAGGAGCAACAAATTCATGAATGGGTAAATTCCTCACCAGGTAGTACTCTCCAATATCTGCAATTGTGCTTTTCAGCACTTCAGGTAGCATGCCACATTCCGGGATCAAAAAAGACACCTATTAAGAACACATTTTTAATATAAATCCTATCCTAAAACCTGTTCTGAAAAAAACTCCAAGCAAACATAACAACAAGAAATACAGAAGAAAACCTCTACTTTTCATATACATCAGTATATTATATCAAAATGAGATGGAAAAAGAGTAATATCAGACTATTGTCTTAAAAATGTATCCATTTTCATAGTCTCTAGGTACACCAAATACATTATTTAGTGGGATTTTTTGTTTGGTTGGTTGGTTTGGGGTTTTTTGTTTGGTTTGGTTTTTTGTTTCTTTTTTTTTTTTTTT
>VYZQ01027619.1:0-48442 GCA_013400655.1 Mystacornis crossleyi | reverse complement strand
CTGTTGAGCCGGATCTTCCCACCCGTGGCCACCAGCAGGACAACCTCGGTCCCGTTGGAGAGCTTGCTCCATTTGATCCGTGGGGTCAGCATGACACTGGTGTCCTGCTCCTCTGGGATGTTGAAGTAACACGGGATGTTCAGGGAGCTTCCCAGGATAACACGCAGGGGAGACTGCTCAGGTATCTTGACTTCCAGGCCATCACTACTGTCTGCCAGTTCCCAAACAGAGCAATGGTTACATCAGTAACACACGCAGTACAAAATATCCCGTGTTTCCCTATGATCCAGTGCCTACATCTGCTGTGCAAACCTGTACCCACATATTTAGACATGAACAACCTTTTTGGTCTAGTCTAGAAAGGGAAGTTGTGGCAATGACCACTGCACCGTGGCTGCTTTTGAGATTTGGACCAGTGCTGGATATGGGAATGAAGGGAACAATGGGCCCTGCTGCAGCGTGGCTGCTGCCCACACTACGAGATCACACCTGATAATGCTTCAAAAGCTGAAATTCTCTTAGTTTCCCCACAAATCTGCCTTTGCCTGCAGCTATCTCCCTGGCTTCCCAAACACCAGTGCAGCACATAGCTCAGTCCTGCTTTTCCATGCCCTGGACACGTACCTGAGAGCTCCACAGAGTCGGCTGCGGTGATGACTTGCAAACACACAAACACTAATAGTAAAGTGGTCATAATTTACCTGCAAGAAACAACACAGGGAGAAAGGATTTATGTATGTTCACAGGGAGCTGAGTGATGTGGATGATGCTGCGGGGCAGTGCAATGCTTTCAGCTGCCCCTAAAGCCTCCTACACTCCTCACACTAGCAGGGAAAGCCTGTCCCTGGGGAAGGATTCTGCCTCAAAGTGCCACTTGCTTCAGGAAGTAAGTCCACGAGACAAATAAATAAGATGCTCTGCTATGTACAACAATCTGAAGTGTTATTATATCCCTTATCATATTGCTTTCCCACTCTTTCTCTTGAGATTCAGTCTTACCTATGGAGCAGAACGACAATTTTACAACAGGTCTTCACACACCTATTACGTATTTACTCAAGAGGGACCATCACATCCACTAAATCTTTGCCTCAGAACAGGAGCTGACCCTCACTGGGCACCCCAAACCAAACCAGAACTGGCTCTCAAGCCAGATGGTCTGAAGCATTTTCTATTCCTTAAAATGCTCTGAAGGGAAATTTTCCCTCTGCATGGTGGAAAAGTCAAACGTTCAACTCTTTGGTACAACGCTCCTGCACTGAGAGCCAGCATATCCTCAAGTGCAAATGGATCTGGAACTGATACAAGAAATCCACAGGATACAATTCTGGGCATCTTAATCCACCCTAAAAATATCTTCTTGGTATCCCTCAATTAGTTAGAGCAACCTGCTTCTTCTGAAGGCTTCAGGAAAAGAAAGGATCATCCTGCTGACACTGAGTGACAGAAGCAATATAGTGAGCCAGCTAATTTAATCCTAACTGGATCACCCTCCAGTATAATATCATATTATGTTAAATTGCCACAAAGACTCAAGTTAGTTTCAATATTTCAAATAAAAACCAGGTCCTTTGGCAGCCCAGCACAGTTTGGCATCACATTTCAGCCCTGACTCAGAAGGAAGGACCACACCTACTGAATCACTGGTGTTTCCTTTGAGGTACAAATATTGCCTGTTTCAGTCCTGTGATCTAGAAAGATTCCAGCTGACTTCAGCTGACAGGTAACATTCCGGGTACATGCCTATTGGCCTTGTAGAAACTCCATTACATATCCTCACTGGCACAAGAAAAGGCCAAAAATAAACCCCATCCTCTGTAGCTCAGCATTAACATTTCACTTATGAGAAAACTGACCTCCGTGCACTCATTCATTTGAACCTGACACACCACTGAACCTTATCTTTAGTGAACAGAGACAGCTCTACTGGCAGAAAATAGGAGAGAACAGGGATGCAACACATTGGCAGAGGAGTGTGGAGACTTCAGTTTGTAGGCCTGAACAAGACCAAATGGAGATATCCCATTTTCTGCTGTGCATGGGAATAAAATTTCAGGTAAGTGCTAACCTCAGGGAGAACTCTGGGAGCTGTACATGTGTCTGGGTGTCTCCCTGGCGAGGGGTGATGCCTGCACAAACAATATATTACAGACCTCTTCTGCAGATGGCAGCTGACTTCACCGTTTCCCTCCAGGCATGGGCAAGTTCGGAGCTGACTGCCCCGCTGCAGAGGAGGTCAAAGAGTCTGGCAGACAGCACTGGGTCAGTGGGAGGGGGCCATGCCCACAGGGTGGGCTGCGGGGGGCAACGCAGTGCCTGCTGCTCCTCAGTAAAGCAAGGGGAATTGGAAACACCATCTGCTTCTGACAAACAGCCTGAAATCAGCTTGGCCAAGCAGCCGTACCCAGGAGCCCTTCAAGAGCTGGCTGAGTGAGCTGCTGGCCCACTGGTGTTGGTTCAGAGTCTGTGCTGGAGCGCTGGGGCAGGTCCCGAGTGCTGAAGCACTGTGTCCACAGTCAGCCAAGATACACAGTGATGAGCCTCATAAATACGGGCTGGTTTGATTGACATAAATTCCAGGCGAAATAATGGAAAATCTGATGCAGAGTTCAGTTCATTAAGCACTGAAGAATGGATGTAATACTAATCTTAGTTTAGGCACTTGTGTATAAAACAGGCGCTTCCAACCTTTTATTATTTGGCATGATACTAAGCTTGTTTGATAAAGCTGCCTGCATGGCTGCAATGCAATGTAATTAAATTTTGATAAGGTTTGAATTTTTCAGGGTTCTGCGATATGAAGATGTGTAATGTCAGTAGTGCATCCATTAAAATGGCTCAGCAGAAGCCAGGCTGGTGGGTCTCTAGTGGGATCCATCTGAGGGACCTTGAGGGAAATATTTCTAATGGGCATCTACAGGTTTCAGTTCCAATGGGTTTCCAAATAGACTGTATTTTAATAGAATCAAATATAAAATTGTGCAAGGGATGCACGCCTGACAATGGGATGTTGAGTCCTAGGAAGAAGTCACTCAGGAGAGCTATCATCCAACATTAAACCAAACAGGAATTCCTCTCTATGTATTAGAGGTGAACGGTGGGAATACTTTGTACCTCTCTGGGCTGTCATAAGGATATCAGAAAAAGATGAAGAAATATCCACTAGCAAGGATCTGAGGGCTGGACAGAATGCTTTATGAGGGAAGACTGGAAAGTAGGAAGTTTGAACCTAATTACTACAACAAATAAAAAAAGAAAAACAGAGAAGTTGACAACTGTGCACAAATACTGTTTCAAGCAGAGGCTGCTGGTGCTAAAGGGCTCTTTAATCTAGCAGAAATTCACGACCAGAACTAATATCAGGGAAACATATGCTGAGTAAACTCAAATGGGAAACAAAGCCACATTCTGCACCATGGGCGATGGATCACTGAAACTGGTACCAAAGGAACTGATGGAGTTTCTGTCAGGGTGGATCCTGCAGGGCAGAAGGGATTTGGGTAGAGGACACTCTCCTAACCACTAGTAGGATATCTGTTAGAGCATTAAATAAAAACTCTTAGTTATCCAGGCTGCTGGGATGAGGTACCTTTCACTGGCTTGCATTTTGCCAGAATCCAAGTAAGCTGAATAGCCCTGAGTGTCATGAGATGAACTCAGCCAAGAGAGTCAGGCATCTTTAGACCTGGATTATCTACTAAAGAACAGAAGCATCCTAGAGCATGGAGACAGAGATGTTTAAATATAACAGGAGCTGGCTGGCTGAAAAGACTTACAGGGTCTGTGGCTACAGCAAACTGGTATTGTTCCGAGTTGATATTTCTGTGGCTAGGAGGAGAGCAGGTTCACCTGCCCATCAGGTGGGCATCACAGAACACAATGCCCTGAACAAAAGAAATTTCCTTTGTCCCAAAACCTGAGACAAGCTCATGTACTCTTAGTCTTATTCAAGGTTTATGCTGATCTTCCACAAGGAAAAACAGCCTCATATGACAACAGCTGGGACCAGCAGTATCTTTGCACTTCGGTTTAGCTATGGAGGAAAAAACCCAACCTCCTCTTATCCCACAGAAGCCCAGAGGAAACGGATTTTCCTTGTGAGCAGTGGTTAACAAATCAGAATAACAATGTTTTGGGTGTATTCCACGAAAGTGTTGAGTCCCTGCCAGTAAGAAACCCAACCTACTCCTCAGGGTGCTGTTTGCAATGTTGATCTTCATTTTTCATTCCCCTGAAGCATGCCAAAGAGATCCAGCCCCGAGTCTGCCCGCAGCTCTGGTTGGGATTCACCGTGCTGGGAATGCCCTTGATTAATGTCCTGTTGTTACAGCAGTGGTTCCGTGCTGCAGCACTTCTACCCTGTGTTGTCTCTGCTGGGATGTCCAGGCACATGCTAATGAGTAAACCACTGCTTGAAGAAGCAGTTCTGGAAGCAACAGAGTGAAGAGGGAGATCTGTGTGAGCAGATAGTGCGGGTGATGCAGGCCGGGTCTGTCTGGACAAGGGAACTGGGGAGGTTCTTCCTGCCGTTCTAAAGCAACATCTAAAGCGACTGTCGGGGCAGAGGAGGGTGGCTAGCTCAAGTGTGGGTGCTGTCTCTCACTGAGGTGTGGGTTCAGACTGAGTGGGCTGTGCCCAAGGAGCAGCAAGGCGCGGTTCAGCGTGTGGGAGTGTCAGTGTGTGCTGTGAGATGGGATCCGGCACTGAGGAAAAGTGCTCAAGGATAAGTGGCTGAGCTGCACGGCCGAGTAAAGGCACGGGGCAGTCTGGAGCAGGCTGAGCAGTGGCAGGAACATCCCCTGCTCAGGATCTTACTGATTGGCCCCCCGCTGTAGCTGAATGGCTAAGGAGAGAGGTGGACCTTGGAAACACGCTGGGAATGCAGTCGATGCCCCTACCATGTGTGTCATAAATAACACAGGCCTGTGCACATAACCTCCTTTGACTACATCTCTGAAAATCATAGAGGTATTCTGGCTGCTAGGAAAAAGTGAGCTCCTGGACCCACAGGAACCACCAGATCACTGCTGCCAAACTCCAGTTCAGTTACAGAGTCCTTATCTTCTGGCAGAAGAAGTCACCCTGAAGAGAAGTTGCTCTGCACACACTTTGGAGGAGCTGAAAAGAGAGGTTTGTCCAGGCTGTAGCAGGGAGCACTGCAAGGGGATAACTCTTTCAGCACAGAGCCCTCCAGACAGGCAGCAACGATCACACTATGCTTTCTGCCAGCTCCATGCTACAAAATCATCTCCCATGCCTGCAGACTGCCTTCCTGCAAAACTCCATTTGCACTTTCTGGGAGAGCAGCTGGAGCAGGCAGATTTTGTGCTGAGAAGAGAGAAGGCGGCAGGACAAGTTACACGAGGTCACGGCTGTGCCTCTGCTCCAGGGTGACTGTCCCTGTGTGAGGTACCGAGCAGTCTGGAGGAACAAGAATCCAACCAAGCTGCCACAAAAATTCCGGCCATCCTACCATCTCTAACCAGTGCCCAAGACAGAAAAAAGGCCCCCTCCAATTCAGCCTGGGCCAGGAAGAATTCAGGAAAAAACCCCGGCCTTTCTGAAAAGGACAGGGTTGGGAATTGCTGGTAGGCTCAGGAGCTCCCCATCCCAGAGAACAACTGTCCCTTTCACTGAAGTTTATTGCCACTTTATTTTACTCCTAAGACTGTGCTTCTGTATCAGGTTGTGTGCAGTGTCCTAAATTGGCTGCATATAAATATGTTTATTTGAGAATCCAAGTGTGTGTGGAGGGAAGCGTGTACCTATGTGCAGACAGGTTTAATCCCTTGCTCTTCCAGCCACACCCCCAGCTTTTCAAAGGGCTGAAGAATGTGGAGGGAGCAAGAAAAAGAAAAGTCCCTACAGTGGAAGTTCAACAAAGTACCTACAGTCAGACTGTACAGTGGAAAATAGCCAGATGGCCTGTTTGCAGCACAGCTGAAGATGCTTGCTTGCTGCACAGCATTTTCTGTTCTAGTCTATTTTAATTGAGTCCCATCTGCAGTTTTTCCTGTGGCCTTTGCTTGCTCCAGACCATGTTCATCACCCTTGTTGCAATTGTTGTCTTCTTGTCTCTCTTTTTTCCTTTCTTTCTTTTTTTTTTTCTTTAGTAGGGGCAGATGGGTCATTTTAAGCTTCCTTCTTTCTCAGTTTTAGAAAGCCTTTAGTACACTTACATTTTGCTCCTGGCAGCTAATAAAATGTCACTCATTACCTAGAAGATATGCCTGGACATAAAGGCATGTCCAAAGACAATATTTCCTCTAAAATTATGGATATAAAGAGGCTCCTGAGCAAGCAGCTCTGTTTATTTAGCCTTGGATTCTCTTTCTTCAACTGGTTTTCCATGCCCAGTTTATTCCCCACCAGGGGATGGGCCTTAGTTTCTCTAGGGCATGTGGTCACTTCCATCCAGCCTTATCTCAGCATTATTATTTTCAGGCACCAGCACTTGAGACCAGGGGTTTGATGAGGACTGAGGAGACCCCATCACCCAGCAGGGGCATCAGGAGAGCACATCCTATGCCCTTACAGGCTTCGGAGTCAAACGGTGGTTCCTCCTCTCCTCTGTAAAACTACAGACTGCTCCTCTGTGATCTCTACAAACAAACATTTTATTGTCCCTCTGTGTTCCCAGCCTCGGTGCTGGACTCAGGGTTTTTCAGTTAAAAACCTCAGCCAGGTCCAGGAAATGGGAGGGAAGGAAGGAGGGAGGAAGGGGGAGTGAGGGAGGTGGGCAAAACCAGTTTTATTTCTTCTTCTTCTCCTTTTTTAAAATAAGGCGAACTTTGGAATAGAAATACGGCAATAAATGCACCCCATGTGATTTTTCATGTTATTTCAGCTGCAAAGAAAACAGGAGAAATATTCCATTCTGTCTGGCTTCCCAACCATTCTGTGAGTAAAATCTTTATGTGCAGAGCAGCTTGGATGCTGCTCCTGCCTGCTCCTTTTCTGAAACCATCTCTGCAACAAGAAACTTTTTTTTTTTTTCCCCCCTCAATCAGAAAGACACATGGCAGCAACTGCTCAGGTATTTTGTCATCGGGGGATGTGGTCCTGGCAGCCCTGCAGCACTGGCTGCCTGGATTGCTGCAGGGGATGGCAAACTGGTGGCACCGAGGCATTTCTAGTGCATGAGGCACAAAGCAGGGAACACTTATTGAAGATGAGGGATAATGTGAGGTTTAACCTCAAGCCTCAGCTGGCTCCTGTCCTCAAGCACCCCTTGCCACTGGAGGTATGGACAGGGTCAGACAACTCTGTGGATGCACCCTGGTGATGGTATCAGAGTGCTTTTAGCCGTGACATGAGCTCCAGAGCTCCTCTCTGTCCTCCGGCACTGAGACCCAAAGTTGGTGCTGTGCTCTACCCTTTTCAGTGTCTTTATGACTTGTCTTCCAATAAAACAGTTGCAGTCTGTTATAGTCTGACTGTTTATCTGATTTTATTGCACACACACTACAGGAAAAGCCAAAATGCTCAAGGTTGCACCCTCATGCTTTCAATGAGCAAGATGCCAGAGGAAATCTTAGCAAAACCTAACAGTCCTGTGCTAGGTTCATTTAGTGATCCAAGCTCAGACAGATGATCTGGAACAAAGCTCCAGAAAATCTCCCAAGCATTTATCTCTTTTCTGATATCTGCCACAGAGCAGCTCTCATCTTCCCCTGATTTCTACTGGTTTTTCTTTGTATCTCCATTGATTTCACAACAAGTTAAACACATAGGCTGCAGCAGAAGCCAATACCACCAGCCATTCCAAAACTAGCTCTCTTGCAGGAAAACCAGAGTTGTCTGCCACTAGCAACACCCACGACTGTAATTTTTCTATCCTTCAAGGACTGAGAATTTGCAAAATATCCACTATGGCAATCAGATGACAGCTGGAGCCTTTCGCTCAAGGTGTGGGATCAGCACCAAGCCCTGGGATGCCATGGCTCCAAGGGTCTGCTTGATATGGAAAGCCAGAGCTACACTCAAACAGGCACTGGAGCCTCTGAATTCAAGGGAACAATGAGCCTTTGAGACTGGTGGAAGCTCACGCTCAAAATCTTCTCCAGTCCAAGAGGAGGAACAGAATTTTCTAAAGAGCAGTTAATCTCCTTATAAAATAGATGTCTCAGCTGAGAACCTTTAAAGAGGGGTTCAGCCTTTTCTGTCAGCTAGCACTGGAGCCTGGAGCATTGTTAGACATCTAATTTTTAGAGACTGGTGGGTGATTATGCACTTCATAAAGTTCCCTTATATCCTGTACACTTTTTTCTGGAGCTGCTGTCAGCCTTAAGTGAAACTCCCTGAGACATGGGAAGCAAAACCAGTGCAACACAAAAGAAGAGAAACCAGATCCTCCTTGGATGTGAGGTGTGAAGATGGCAGCTTGGGCCATGATCCAAGGAAGTCAATAACAAGTCCTTCAATTGACAAATTTTTCCATCCAAATGCGCTGGCTCACTATAAACCCCATGCAAACCACAAAATCTGTTGTTTCTGTGCACCTAGGATCCGAGCTACTAAAGCCCAGTATGGAGGAGGAGGAAGAAAAGATTGAGGGGCCTGGAAAACCCTCTGAGAGGGCTTGTGTAGGACAGGTAAAGCTCATCTGAGTGGCAGCATCCACCTGCCCCCACCACAGGATATCCTATTGCTCTGCTGGAGCATGTGGATGATGCGCCGGAGATTTTCCCTCCCGCAGAATTTGACTTCTCACTTGTTTCAGGAGAAGGCTGAAACCTCATTTGTGCAAAGATGTAGCCTTAACAATGAGAAATCATCCCTCTCTGGCTGCAGAACAAGGTGTGGATGTGACTGCAGAACAGCAAATCTCTGCAGTGCTCCCACGCTGGCAGCAGATTCCGAAGAACCACGGAATGATTTGGGTTGGAACAGACTGTAAAAAATTCAGGGACAACCCTTCTGCTCTGACCCAGCTCAGCCCTTCAGAAGGATGGCTTTCCAGAAAGCTATAAAGTGTTTGAAGCCATCTCTTATTACAGAATCTGTAGGCACGGAGACATAAATATTCACAGACTCTGCTCATTACTGCCCAGATCTGATAACAGTTGACACTCTGCTACCCAAAATCACCTTGAATGCAACATGTGCTCCTAAGAAATGCCATGTGTAAGTTCACCTAACAGGGCACTGGGTGGCACTGGAAGAGACATTACAAAGCTGGTTCCTGCCAAATTCACAGTGATCATTCCAAGTAGACAGAAAACATCACGCTAGCTTGGAATGACAACAGCCTCAGGAGGGTCAAGGTGAGGGCCACAGGACCCTGTGCGTGGCTGTAGGGTCTCTGTAATGACCACAGACTGGGTCACACAAATGATGTGCTCTGACCCCATGGTCCCGTTGCAATAATGTCCCTTCCTGGGAACGGGCACCTCCCACAAGATACAGAAGGACACTTCCTACTGATGTGCTACACCATGATCTTTGGTGAGGCTGTCCCTGCTGGGAATACACGCAGCTGGTGATACTAAACCTCCTCATAGTGTCACATCTTGGACACAAAAGAGATACGTGAGCAATCATACCTATCTGGGCCTTGCCTTGGAGAGTACAGCATGCTGCTGGTGCTTAGTAGCAGTAAAAGCAACCTTTCATCCAGCTTGGAGGAAGAACTTCCAGCTTCATCACAGTCTCAGTATCTGCCTCTTTTTGCTCCCCATTTTCTCTTTCCAAAGTTGGCACCTGAAAGTTTTCTCTGCATTAATTCCAGACATTGTGTAAACACTGTGCTTAGATTTCCTTAAATGAGGCTGTTTCAGCCCCAGCTTTCCTCCCAAGTAGATTTCCTGTCTCATAAATTCAAGACATGAACAGTTTAGTTTTGCTAGGAAGGTGGAATCTCTAACTGATCCTCCCTTTGGGATGACCTGGAAGACAAAAGGGCAAATGGCATGGGAGAGGGCCTGGGGTTTTCTAGTTACTGGCTGAAAGAGGGGAGCCATCCTTCCTCGTGCTGTTCAGGAGGTAGTGCCAGTGGTCCAAGAGACTGTTACTATTTGCCATAAATAATCTGCAAGTTTTGAAATCCACCAATTTCTTGACATTTTTTTTTTCTTCACAACTCCAGAAGATGGAGAACTTTTCTTACTGAGCAGATCACTGGAATTCCCACTGGAGAAGCAAGGGATTATTGATTTCTCCTGTATCCAGATCCTCAAAGTATTTGTGACCCCTTAGAAAGGCGCATGCATATCAAATGTTCACCCACACTCTTTGTGCAACGCAAGCAGAGGAAGTCCCAGGAGTAAAAGAGCTTTTCCTCTCAGCCTCTACTCACTGGGACTTCAGATAATTTCTCTGGCAGCAATGCGAACCCCCAACCACAACGCAAGTGTGGGTTTTGCTACTGCTGCTGAAGGATCTCACACAGTCTGGTGTCAGAAGAAGGGTCTTTACCAGAGCACTAGGGTGGGTTTTCACCAAAGTGGTTTGTTGTCTGGGCGTGACATGGTCACCCTCAGCTCTGAAGGCACTGGGCTTGCTTTGCCTTCCAGCTAATGGAGAGGGCACACAGTATAAAGGGACCACAAGACTCACATTCAGACTATAAATGAGGGTTTTGCTGCTTTGGCTGTGTTGAACAAGACTCTCCTACTTCTCCATTTCCTCTGCCAGCAAACCTCTGACAACTAAATTGAGCACAAAACAGCCATGCCAGCTTGTACTTCTCTAGGAGGTTGAATGGTACAGGAAGGATTAAGGAAGAGAAGCAGCTTTTCACTCCCATCTCTGGTTCTAGAAAAACTTAATCAATGGCTGGGCATTGCACCCCCTGAAACTGCCTCATGCATGACAGCAGGAGAATGGTTCGCTGTCTCCTCTCATTTCCTCCTTGACCAGCTCTCCCAGACCACTTTGTCCCCCTCTTGACAGGTTTAGCAGTGGTGAAAGATTTTGTGGACCATGGACAAAGCGCTCCCTCTTGGTCCCTCCCAGGGACGGAGCCAAGCAGCCGGCGGGTGCTGAGCAGGGGCAGAGCCCGAGGCCGCTGTCTGGCTGTGCAAACCAGGGGCTTTCCTCTAAGGGTGTGGATGGCTCAAGGCCCTGTTGAAAACTCACCAGATAATCTCTTCTTTCATGTTTTCTCTCTGTATTCATCCCCAGACACACCCCCCCAGCCATTGCCATCTCACGGCACCTGGTAGTCACAGAATCACAGAACGGTTTGAGTTTGATGGGATGTTAAAGATCATCCAGTGCTGACCCCCTCAGCTGCTGACAGGGACACCTTCCACTAGACCAGATTGCTCAAGGCCCTGTCCAACCTGGCCTTGAACCCTTCCAGCAATGGAGGCATCCACAGCTTCCCTGGGCAACCTGTACTGGTGTCTCACCACCCTCACAGGAAAGAGTTTCTTCTTAATATCTAATCTAAACTGCCCTCTGTCAGTTTGAGTCCATTCCCCCTTGTCCTGTCACTACATGTTCCTGTCCCAAGCCCCTCTCCAGCTCTCTTGTAGCCAGTTTAGGTACTGGAAGGTGCTCTAAGCCCTCTCTGGAGCCTTCTCTTCTCCAGGCTGAGCAATCCCAGCTCTCCCAGCCAGTCTCTCTAAAGAACTGCTCCAGATGTCTGAGCATCTTCATAGCACTGCATCCCTGTGCAGTTCCTTCCTTTTTTTGTGTGCTCAGACTGTTTCTGAAGGAGACCATTCTGGTGTGCAGTGCCCTCTTCACTCTTAACTAAGGCACACAGTGTGTGTTTAACTTAATTTAACTGGCTCAGTCAATAAGATCTCTGTTTAATTTAGTACTGCTCTGTTCTTCTGGGGCACAGAGTGCAGTCAACTGTCCTGTCCTGCACCAGTCATTCCAAGGGGATTTCACCGTGCAGGGAACACTGAGGGACGCTCAGCTCTCCATGCTAGGGGCACTTCCACTGGGCACGGACACTCATCCACTGCTCCTATTCACTTGTCAGGGCACTGTGTCCAAACAGTAATTCCTGCCTTTGGTTCAGACTGTCCTTTTCTTCTTGGGAAGAAACCAACGGGGACTCCAGGCAGAAAATAAATCTCTCCCTTGTGTTTTTCTACTACAGCGGTGCTTTAGAACCAAGCCAAATTGTACAGCAGAGAACAAAACATGACAAGAAAGAAGATAACGACAAAATAGTTCACAGCCAAACAAGCATGTTTTGGGGCTGCCACAGAGCAGGACCATCCGTCAGAGACCTCAAAAGCTTTAGGTCCTATTTTATGAGACAGGCAGGGAGCTGGAAAGAAAGGAGAAAGGTGATGGAAAAGATGCCTAAGAAATTGTCCTTTCTCGGCCTCTGACCCCTCCCTGCAGTGGATGTTGTTCTCTGGGTGATGTATTCATCCACCCAGAGGAAAGATAATGGGACTCCT
This sequence comes from Mystacornis crossleyi, assembly GCA_013400655.1. Taxonomy (NCBI): domain Eukaryota; kingdom Metazoa; phylum Chordata; class Aves; order Passeriformes; family Timaliidae; genus Mystacornis; species Mystacornis crossleyi. The sequence continues at coordinate 36,074 of VYZQ01027619.1, read as the reverse complement.
CAGCATAAGAGAGAGAACGAGTGGCAGAAGAATTTCAATTCCTTGTCTTGAGATTTCCATCTTGGCTCAGGACAAAACTTCCTCAAGAAAACCCTTCAAATAAACACTTCCTGAAAAAAGCAACAAAGGTAAAAGGATAAATTTTTAATCATATGAGACCCGTTGTTCAGTCCAAAACTTCATCACAGCTTTTTCCTTTTTTTTTTTCCTCCCAGGAGGTCTCAGCGTCTTCTTGAAAATCTGCCCACTCTGAGAGGTCTGTTCCCTTCAAACACATGGTGAAACTACCCCAAAGAACAGAGACACTGCACTGGGAATACAGCCAGACTCTGTGACCTGATTGTCTATTTTGTATGTAGAGATCCTTTTCTCGACATATACGTGATTTTATAAATGGGCTTAGGTATGGCGTAACTTAGGAGGAAACTGTGTGGATGTGACATTGAAAGAGAGAGCAAGAGCAAGACAATTATCCTCTCCAAAATGGGTTTCAGTCCTGGGTCAATAATATCAATAATCCTTTCATTACAGCTCGGATCCGAGGACTCCACTGAATTACCCCAGCATAGGCAGATGAGATCTCTGCCTTAGAGATCTTGGAATCTAGAAAGTGTGCTGCTGGCCAAGCCTGGAGAGCACAAATGGGAATCTGGGGAGACCATGGGAATCCTGAATAAAAGCAAGGCTCTTACATGAAATACAAGATTATTCTGTAAGGTGTAGACTTGAAGGGAAAGAAATGCAACCCTAATACAAGCCACAGACATTTGGAGAATCACTGCTGCTGAGCCAAAATCTGCAGTTTGCTAAGCAAAGTCCATTTGTCATACATTCAAGAAGAGAAAGTGAGGTATGGAGGAAACCCAAACAGCAATTAGATGGGAAAAACAAGTTTTCTGAGAGGTAAATAAATTCCTATGTGCTGATGTGGTTGAGGGAGAGTGCCAAAACCTTGTCCAGTGTTTAGTGAAGTGTTCTGTAAGGACAACAGAAAATGTTGTTTTTCCAGAGATATGTGGAACACCTTAAAACCAACAGTGCCCACATTTTGAGGAACAGAAAGGCACCAACACTGATCCCCTTTTAGGCAGAATAACTGCCTAGCAAAGTGTTTTAAACCTGCAAATTTGGTCCAGCATTGATGGAAGAGATGTAGGCTTTAAAATGGATCCTGGAGCATACTATGCTGGTATTTTAACTCAAATATGCAACAATGCCAAGAGAAACTGTATAAAAGTAAAATTTGTTTTGTACTATTGGCATAAAAGGCCAATTCAAAGGCAAGTAATAATTATGATTTATTTTAACCTATCCTTTCATTCTTCCAATAAGATGGGCAGGTAAATTATCTGGTGGCCAGATCCAGTTACCACTGGAATCAGTAGTACAGCTGCCATTTACCTCTGAGGCTGGGGACATTAATCCCAAATTCTTCTATTAAAACCTAGTCTAGACAGGTAACTGCTTGCAAGTCCTGAAAAGACAGCAGGGAGAGCCCTCAAAAGGATGTCGAAATTCGCACAAGTTGGCACAGAGCACTCTGCTTTCAGACAGAAGAAGAATTGATTCCTTAAGACAATACAGAGAGGAAAATCCTCTATGGCTTTTACACGCAGTGTGAGAACTGGATCAAATCACACGTAACATTTGGGCACTGCCACAGAGCAGCCTGCAGGTCACAGAAATTCCACGGCTGCAACTGAAGAGGCATCACAGCATTCGTGGACACCGATGCGCCACGGAAATAAACCACACAGCAGGAGAGATGTTCAGGGAAATAGCCGACAGCTAAATAAATGTTCAAGCCAAAAATGTTCTCTAGCACTTTGGATGAGCATCCCTGCAAACATGGCTGAGTCATGCTTCAAGTTAATGATTTTCAATGAAAGTGTAACAGGAAGGTGAGGGGCTACACTGATAACTCATTTTGGCTCCTAAAGTTTGGTCCATACAGACTCCAACCTTGTCCAGCCAATATCTGGAGTCTCTCAAGCCTCCTATGGCCATCGGGGTGTACAAAATCCATGCTGGACATCATCTCTCCTTAGGCTGTGAGCTCTGTGCTTGCTCTCTGCACAGCTCAGTGAATCTCCTTCCCACCATAAGGATGTTGCAAAAGGGAACGAAAGCTAAAAGCAAAGTATTTTGGAGAGCAAGAGACACCAGAGCCACTGGTCATTAACAAGTTTAACAGATTGCTTCTCTATGGAGCTTTCAAGGATCTTGAGTACAAGTTTTGACACTACAGTAAAAGATACAGTGCTCTCTTGTGAGATGCTGTGAGATTTCTGGGAATGTCAAAATTTTGTGGTAAAACTCTGATGGTCTGTCAAATTGTGCACAGTATATCAGAACTTAGAGATGAAAATGGATCAGCAAGGCACATAATGGAATTTGCAGAATTGCTTCTCTCTGTCGTTGGGTACTCTGCTGTAAAACTGGCTTTGAATCCCTAAAGCAACTTCTGGAAAAGGACTAATTTTATAAGGGAGATAAATCCAATCAGCTATCTGAGCATCTAATGACCCTCATACCCAACGAGTTTAGTAATATTATTGTTTAATTATACCCAACAGCACAGAAGAGAGAGAAATCTCTGATGGGTGAGGTACTGCATGCAGATTTACAGAAAACCAGTCGGCTGCACTTGAAGTTACAGAACAGAAAGCAGTCCAGTTGGAGAATAGAAGAAACTGGAAATGAACTGTGCCAGGGTTGAAGAGAAGGTGCCAACCAGTGTATTTATCTTCACTTTTGCCAGTACACATAATGGAGAAATGAGTAAAGCTTCAGTGTTAATCTGAGACTGCAGTGTGAGAAAGTTTCCATTTCAAGCATAAAAACCCCCAGCCTTCTTATTTTTTCTAGCTAGACTATGATTCTGAAGTTGCCAAAACACCCTTTCTCCATCATTACCTGAACAGATGGGATGTCACGGAGTATGTACATGTGTTTATGACAGTTTTATGTGCTTTTTCAAGTCGGAGGCCAATGGCAATTGTATGCAAATGATCAAAACAAGAGCAGAAGTGAGGTATCCTGTGTGGATTTAAAATCCGGAAAAGGGCAGTGTGATATTCAGCAGAGGCCAGCTCACTCGAGAACTTATTTCTCCGGAAGGCTTTGTAGCCCACACTGAACTTGAAGCTGTATTTCTCAGAGGGGTGATGGTGCCTGCACGAGATAATTCGGGTATGGGATATGTGCCAGTGAGAGCTGGAAGCACAGCACTGAAGGTGAACTCAAATGAAGATCTTGGTTGACTCTGAGTTCTTCATGTCTGTAACCCACATGCCTACCTGGATTTGGCAAAAGAATAGCCAAAATGGCCCAGAACACCTTCATATGCTGATGGTCCAAAGGAAGGTGCATGTGCCTATCACTGTGCTGATACGGGAATGATTTTGCAGATGAAATGGGTACAGCACTGCAGAGGGGCTCAAGAGCATGCTGGGGTTGGTCTGGAGCATTTCAAAATGCTGGACAGGTTCAGAGCTGAACAATAAGAGCAATGAAGACCCTTCTGTCCTCTGCTGAACACATCTCGACACTACCGGTGGTGCTGAATCCTTTCCATGGCTCTTGTAACAGGCAGGAAGCCACTCAACAGGACTGGCAGGGGATCTCTGCAGTAAGTAGAGGTTTTTTCTGGCGACAAACTGCAGGGAATCTGGGAGTTATGAAGGCACAAAGATTTTGCCCTGACTCTGGAAAAACGGCTCCTGGTCTTGAAGGACACAAGGAAGGGTCACAGTCCCATGGGCTAGCTGGCTAAACAAAGGGCTGACCCCTTTTCCTGCTGACACACAGGGATGGTTGCAGGGTAGCATTAGCTCTGTGGCCACTGACCACCCTGTTTTTTGAGAGAAGGCCCAAGTATCAGTGGTGAAGGGCTAAGCTGGGAGCCCAGTGTCGCTCTCTGCACGGTGCTGATGTAGGAGGCAGTATCAGCAGAGTAAGAGCCCTGCAGCCTGATGGGATCACTTACATATCAATTACTACGAGGCAGCAGGATATTATTTATACAATAAGTGCTATACAAAACAGCAGAGCAATATTTAGAGGGCAAATACTATGGACAGGAAAGCTGCAATTTGTTCTGCAGCAGCAGGATGTTCTGTGCACTCCAAAGTGCCAGGCAGGATGAGGGTGATGCTTACATGCCAACTACAGGTTATTATTTAAACCCCAGATACAATGGTAGGGAAAGAGTATTATTTACTAGCCAGACCGAACGCAATAGCAGCAGTGGCAGTAACTGCATGGTATAATTTACAACAGAGGAAAAGACACCATTTGCAGACCAGTTATTACAGAATGGGAGGGTGTTTGTTGTGGTACAGCACTGAAGTATTACTTTGAAGCTGAGCACTGCAGAGGTACAGGGTATTATTTATACACCAAACACCAGAGAAACTATTTTTTTGGGGTAAGTAACAGTGACAGTTAATCATTTATATGAAAGCCATTCTGTAATTTCCAATATGTAACCTACATGATTATTTCAGCCTTGAAACTGTGGTACAGATGATGTAATGTTAATTACACTGAGATCTACAGCTGCTCTACCACAGGACTGCTAAGCTGGAATAATCTTCTGAAGTCAGTAGATTTATGCCAGCAAAACTACTGAATCTGCCCTGCCCTGTGCAAAGCCTGTGGTGCCTGGGGATTTCCAGGGGTGTTTATCCCTGACCCCGTGCAGGATCCCAGCAGGAGCCGCAGGTTTTGCTGTGGATTACAGGTTATCCAATCACCAGCACAGCGACTGCTCTCTCAGCAGAGGCACAAATGATGGATGGGACCTCCAGCTGGAAGGGATCAGCAGCATTTTCATCTGTTTATCAGCTGCTGGCCTTTCCATTTTTTTTCACACACCTTTCTCATCCAGTCTGTGGTCTAACTGCAGGCAGGAGATGATCCTTGGTTATTTCCTTTGAGTTTTCCCTACAGATTTTTGTGTCCTGTCGAATTATTCCTGCTAAGTCAAATCTGTATGTCCTGCAGCCATGCCAAATGATTCCTTTTGTCTTTCCGTGGTTGTCTACACTACTGAATACATAAATAATAAAGTGTCCAAGTCTTCTGCTCACTGCTAACCAAGGGCACAGGAGAAGCCAAAGGCACATGGAAATTGCCAGACCAGATGAAACCAATGGTGTGTTCAGACCAGCATCCTGTCTTAGACAAGACCTATATTACCAGCTTCAGAGCAAAGTTCTCATCATCGAAAAATAGGGAGAAAATTGCTGAGGAGGAAGTTTCTTTTTAACATGAGGCATTTAGTGGTTACCTTCTGCCTTGAAGCATGAGTATTTACATTCCATATTCTCCCGCTAATGTACATTGGTTTATTTGGCATGGTTTAATGGACAATTTTACTCCTCTCAGGCCTAACCTGTGAGTACCACCCTGCCAGAAGAAATTTTCTGTCCTGATCACTTCATCCCCATGATCCGAGGTGGTTGCTCCTGCAGATGCCCTTTTGTCTCTTGTCACTTGATGCGGCCTCTGTTGAAGTGAGTCCCTTTCCTCCAGGACCTGCCCTACCCACTGCTGGCTCAGAGGAAGGCTGGGTCCAGCTCACCCACACCAAGGTGTGTCAGGAGATCCCTGTCTCCCAGGTGGTTCCCTGAGAACACGGTGGCAACCAGGACTATCCACATGTTCAAGGGTCGTGTGGTGCCTCACTAATATCATAGCAAGTACATCTGCTGGGTCAAACTGCCCAGACCTGCCTCTCCTGGGACATCCCATAACCCGAGTTCTTCACTGCAATCATTGCTCCTTTCCGTCATAAGCCCCCAAGCACTCAGGACACAGTGACAACCTGGCAGGAACTGAGCAATGAGGTAGGACTATTCATTCACCTGAGTTAATTTTGGGTTGTGCCCAAAGTTCTCCCTACTTTGACTCCCCCAAGTGTTCCCTGGCTTGCTCTATAAACTGGGTTTTATGGAAAAGCCATGAGTTGCTATGACTTGGTTACCATAAAGAGCAGCTACGAAGGTGAAAACCCAGAGGATTGTGCTTGTCAGAGGTCTCCCATTTCCCTGCTTTCATCTCTTGCTTCCTTCTCTCAGCAGAACTCTTTCTGTGGCTGTCCTCCTGTCCAGGTCCCCAGCACAACAAGATTTCCCCCCTCCAGAGCCACGGAAACCCACAGGCAAAGCCAGCTTCCAGGCTACTTCCATGCAGCACATACAGCAGGAATGGGGTCCTGGTGGCTTCTGGACCTCGCTACATGACCGACATGCTCGAGGCACAGCATCTCCCTTATCTTTACTTGGCCACAGCAGCAGTGACACGGCTCCAGCTGCCTCCATCCACGGGCTGGAGCCTTTGGGAGCATTAGATCACTGCAGCCGATGGCACAGCAGTTGGGCTTGTAAAGCAGGGGAAGGAAGTGGTAGCAAGGCGGTGCATGGGGCTGCTACTTAACACCTCAAGGCATTTCAACAGCTAAAGCACATGGCGGGTCTTGGGGTGTCCAAGTAGAATGATTCTGGCATTTCTCATCCTTCCCCCACCCTTCTGTTCTCTGGTCTGTATGGAGCAATCAGTGGGGAGGGGGAATGTCATGCGAGGGAGACGTGGAAATTTTTCTTAAAAAAGGAAAGCCCAATGAAAAGCACACGAAGGAAAAAAAAATCTCGATGTGAAGCGTCTCAAAAAAGGCTGCGCGGGTAGCGCGACAAAACCCCCTGCCTATTCATCAGGCCAACAAAAAGCTTCTTTAGATTTATACTGTGAGCCCATTGAGAGGGAGGGGAGGGAGGCAGCGCTGACACACCGCCCTTGTGCACACAGCAGAGCCCGCAGTCCTGCCCCGCACACACAGGCTGGGCTGTTCTGCCCGCTCACAAGGAAGCTCTGAGTTTTTAAAAGTAAACTGTAAGGTTTCCGTTGTTGCACTGGGCTCAAGTAATTTTTTTTTTTTTTTTAATATATAACAGCTCCCTCTCTTTGCTGTCCCTCTCCCTCCTTCACTCTTTAAACAGCCCCGGCTGCTCTGGGCCGCTCGGCAGCCGTCGTGCGCTGGCTCCCTATGTGGTCCAGACCCGCTATGAACACGGCTTTTGTTGCTGCTGCTGGGAAGCTGCCTGAGAGCGGCACACACAGCCCGGCTTGTTCCACACGTGGAGGCTGCAGAGGGCTCGGGAAGCGGGGGGGAAAAAAGGAGGAGGAGGAGGCGGAGGAGAGCAACTTGGGTTAGGCTGTCTTGTGGTAGAGCAGCCGTCCCACCACTGGCAAGGGAAAGGGGGAAGCAAGGAGACGGAGGCGGGTGGTGGTGGAAAAGATGCCTCAGGCAGCTAAGAAAGGTCCCGTTGATATTTAAAATGGGGCCGGCTGGCCCTCCACTAGCCCACGTTACCGCTGGCTGTAGGTCAGCATGGGAAGGCAGTGGTCACTGGGTCTGTGCATCTTACACTTCCAGAGGATCTGCCCCGGAGAGGGAAGAGGATAGTAAAGACCAATAATGGCGTGGATTTTGGAGTTCCAGCATTCCTAATCATTACGTCCATCCCTGGGTGATACCAGGGCACTGAACAACAGTCTGATCTTTTTTTTTTTAAATGTACATTCACTTGTTTCTAAGTGATACCATCAATCCTCTTTTCCTCTAAGCCCCTTAATATTCCTCACTTATTGGGGAGTATTTCACAGCAATGAGCTGCTGTTTGTTCTGATGGAATCTAAGTCTGAGGAATTTTGTTTCGTGTCCTCTTTCCCTTAGTAAGTTTTCCCCTCCACCTCTTTCACACCCTCAATTTCCTATCCTGTCTGCTCTCTTTGCCCATTCATCCTCCAGCCCTCGTGCTGCTGTCAAACCTGGCTCCTGTACACGGAGGTGATTATATGAAACATTAAACAGCAGTTCAAGTGGAACAGATGGAGCTTCCCCCCAAAGACTGCTCAGGCTGCAGAAAGAGCTCAGCCTCTGTCCCATCCAGTGATGGGAGGCGATGCCTCCCCTTTTCCATTCTGACAACAACTTGAAACATCTCAGAAAAGGGCTGTGTCACCTTTGACCTGACAGGCATATACAGTCTCTTCAAGCCAGCAGGAAAATATAACATCAAACAGCCAAAGCAAAGAAAGAAATAGTTCAGCTTCCAGTAGCGCCTTTGCAGGATTTGAAACCCCACGAAATTCAGTCCCCAAACCACTGGCCCCTCTGCCCAGCCGACATCCTTTAGCAGGAGCTTATAGATGAAAACCAAAGTAGTGAGGAATGCTAAGAAATTCCTCTCTCCCAGCTATTTCGTTGTGGGATGTTTCCCCCTTTCCACATCTGGCAAAGCTATTTTAGAAACCGAGGAAAGCTTTTCAAACTGACATTTTTTTTGGCTAAACAGCTTAAAAGGGAAAGGTTAAAATGTACTCTTTCTTCTGTGTGCAGAGCACTACTGAGCACAGGATTTAAATGAAAATGTCTTAAAGAGTAGTAAATGAATGTGTGGAAAGAAGAAATTTCTGATAGAGCTTCTGACAAATAAAACCTTTTTTTGCTCGCTCTGCTTCAGGAGAAGAGCTCCAGCTCCCTGAAAACTATTGCTAAAAATATGCTTCATCTGTGAATGGATTCGGAAAACGGGCAGGTACTGAGGAACGCCCGGAGCAGCTCACTGGAAGCAACCCAGGGGACTCTGCCAGCCTCCGGTTCCTGACATCCTCACACAAGGGGAAAGCTGTCAAACTCTCGGGCATCCCGGTTCTTTTCACTCTTTCTGAATTTGTCAGCCCCTCCAGAGCTCAACACCCCTCCAGCTCAGGGGTCACGCTTTGCCTGCCCTGGGGCAGAGCAGTGACACCGAGCAAAGCCACGACCACAGGAAACCCCGCCGCTGGTTGGGACACTCGCAACAAATCAGCAGGACAGCAGCCTCCGTCCCCAGAGCTGGGGGACGGGATCAGACACATCACCAGCGCTCCAGCGGCAGCTGGAATCCATCGCAAACAAACACCCATGGGTCGGAGGGTCTGCCGGGGAGGGAGAACGGGGAGAACCCTGTCTCTACTCCCCCACCTCATGGTTCTGACTGTAGGATCTCTGAATCCATCCTTGCTTTCCCTCCCTTCCCCAAGCCAACCAGCAAACTTGGCACACAGCTGTTGCCCCTGGCTCTAGGTCTGCTCCCCATAATGGGTGGGTTGATGGTGGGGACCCCGTGTGCCGAGACAAGCCCCAGGCACAGGCTCCCCTTCACAGCAGCACTGCTTGCAGGAGGGAAAAGCTCTGGCTCAATCAATTTTACAACTTTTCTCACATTTCTCTGCTGGTTGCTCACCAGGGAAACAGCCAATCCACTGACTGAGAGCCTGCTCCTGTAGAGCACTGAGGAAAGTTAAGGAAAAGACACCAAAGAGAGAGAAGGGAGGAAAGTGCAATACGTTACCTTTAACAGTTCAGTGCAGTGCTTCCAGAATCTAAGTCCCATACACCTGGCAGAGAAATGAGGTCTTTTTCGATGTTCAAGAAGTAAAGAGCTTGCCACTTCTTGCTGTTACTGTATGTCTTCTTCACAATCTCCAGATGAATTTTCCTGCGTTTTTGGGGGTTTTTTTTGTTTTTTTTTTTTTCCTTCCCCAGTTCCCCAGAAGAAATCAAAATTCCCTATGTGGTATTTCAGGTCCTTTCAGGCAGTGGCAGCAGCAGCAAGCTTGAAGAGTAAGTACTGTGTGTGAATGGCAAAAAAGAGAGAGAGGGTTTCAGACCACATTAGCTGCCACTGGCTGCAAAAGAGACCATCAAACTCCTGTCAGCCTCCTTAGATACCTCTTGAAGAGCTGGCACTCTAAGTGTATTGGATCCTCCTCTGGATTTTAGAGTAAAGGTAGGCAGGCATCCAGGGGGCAGGGGGAAATAGGAGGGCTTATGGACCGAAAAGGAAGCCCAGCCTCTTGGAAAGAAGGAAAAAAAAAAAAAAACCACACACACAAACCACCAAACCAAACACCCAACCCAGAAAAGAAAAGAAAGGGAAAAAAAAAAAAAAAGCATTACCAAAAAAATACTGTAAATGGAGAAAGCCGAATGGGGAGTGGGGGATTAAATTTAGCCCTCTGGTTTGGAAGCAGAACTGGCTGGGGCACCACAAGTGGTTGAGAGAGAAGAAATAGTTTGTGTAATAAAAAGAGAACGTGTTTTATGCAAACTAAAATAAGATGAAGCTAATTAAGGAACCTGAGCAAAGTATGTGTGTCTGCAGTGCAGTCAGTATCACTGCAGTGTGAGCAGAAAGGAGCAGACCCACGGGGAAGCCCAAAGCCAGCAGCAAACAGGACAGTGTAGGGAACTCCTGCACGGCCCCGCTTGCTGCTGAGGGAGGGAGGCAGGTGATGGAGGGAAGGAAGGGATGATCAGCATCTGGAAAAGGGAAGCACCTGGAGCATCAGTAACTGATAAGTGATATAAAGGCAGAGAAAGGAAGCATTTGGGAATGGGTTTGCTTGAAGGTTATTTGGGGTGAATTGGAGAGAAATGGAGAGCCTGTACACATCTACTAATGGTGGAGGCTGAAGAAACTACCCCAAAACTGAGGAGGAATCTATAACTGAATCCTTGGCAGTAGTGAAGCCGTGAGAAAGTGCTGAGAGGACTGTAATATGTTTACTTTTTTTTTTTCCCTTTTTTTTGTCTTTGGGTTTTTTTTCTGTGGGGTTGCTGGTGCCTTTGAGAGGCATAAAAAGCTGTGACTGGGGAGGAGGAAATGGGGCTGTGACTGCAGACCTACACCTTGGCATGTGAAAGGGCCAGATGACAGCTGGGAGCAGGTGAGAAACTGTTGAAGTATTCACAGTTGAGAAAAGCACTTTTGTTTGAAAAATCTGTTATTTCTAACACGGAAGAGAGCACCACCAGCCTAAAGTAAAAGTCAATTCTGAAACTGAGCACAGGGAGGTCCCCCTGTGCCCTCCTTGCCCCCAAACCACACGGCTGCCCCCAGTATCTCTCCTTCCACTTGTCTTTTAATATGATCTTTAATATCTGCACTTCCCTCTCTTTTCCCAACATCCTGATTTGCTTTCTGGCTTATGATATAATAATTTCTCCTCTCTCCATAAATTATTTTGGTCCCATGCCTCACTTCAAAACTTGCTTCCTTGACTGCCTCACTTTTCAACCTGAGGCTCATAACCACCAGCCATGCATCCATCATCCTGACAGGTAATGCTCCCAGGCCACAGAGCATGGAGCCTCACTCCTTCCTGCAAGTACCTTATTCCATCTCAGAGATTCAATACCAAATTTTGGTTGTGAATTTCCCTGTGGGTTATCCCATCCCTCTTTCTTTTTTTACAGTAGTTCAGCACTAGATATTAACTTCAAAACTTGCCATGTGCCCATATGTTAAAAGTCAAAAGGGCAGCGAGGGAAAGCTTCAGAAAGGACATTGGAAAGGAAAGTGTCTTTGCCACCTGAAACACTGCCTTTGATGCATCCCAGGCTGAAAGTGCGCGTGGTTGGGTCATACTGAGCTTCTTATCCACCAACACCAAATCCTGCTCCTCAGCGAGGGTAAACTCAGTCTGTTCTCTGCCCAGCCTCTGTTTGTGCTCACTTCCCCCTCCTCACAAGCCTGTCAGTCTATGCAAGTGCTGTCTGTTCATATCAAATTTGTTTCTCCACCTGATGAGATAAACCAGGGCCCTTCCCACCCCCTCAAAGGGCACTGGATCCATCCCAGGGCTGCCACCACCTGCAGGTGCTGGGTGGGCTGGGACAGACAGGACTGTGCTGGAGCATCACCTGCCTCCCCCCCTCACTAGCTGGGGTGTCTCCTCATGGGCAGCACGGTGTAGCCATAGCAATGAAAGGAGATGGGCAAAACACGCTGCAGATGGGGCATGACAGCTCATGCTCTAGGCAGGACTCGGTATTTCCAGCTGGGTGTAAAAGACACATAGACAGGATCTATAAAATGTGACCTGGCTGATTTTGCTCAGACTCATGTACGTGAGACGCTCCAGAACAGCTCATGCCTGACCACAGCCCTTTCTCCCCGTAACATAAAGATCTTTTGGGAAATGTACATGTTTAGTTGTTTTGCTGTGGAATAACTGAGCCCTCTGTACCCTCTGCTGCTGCCGTGGTTTGGCAGAGAAAACCTCATTTGAACCTTTGGTGAGCTTAAGCCAGGGAACAGAGAAAATTCCACTTTGGAGCTGACCAGCTAGGAAAATGTGATGCTCCACACAGAGTGGCTTCTTAGCAGCTTCAGGAAGGGGATAGAAACTGCTCAGTACCTGCTGGCTGTCCCGGTTTTTTGTCTGCATCAGGAATGATTGGAAAAACAGCTAAATATGCTCAGAGAAATTGTGATTCATAAACTGCTCTCGTGTTTGTTTGTTCCTTAAGCTGAGGAGTGGCCAGGTAAAAAAAAAAAGTCACATAGATGACTTTTGTTTTTTGTTTAAAGCGGGAAAGCAACAGTTCATGGCTCTTTGAAATACAGGTAACACATTGCAAAAGTGCTTGCAGTTAGGTAAGATTTTTTACATGTCATTATAAATTCAAAGGAGGCTTATGTCTATTCCCGGTGAAGTTTAGCCTTCAGGGAGCACAGATATTTGAACAGAGAACAAACCCTGTGGCCAAGGAAAAGTGATAATAACATTTCTGTGAAAACTATTGAATATCCAGTATTTGTATGGTGGAAGCAGTCACTGAAAGAAAATGGCCAGAAAAGGGAAAAACACCAGGTAGAAGAAGGTTGTGTCAATTAAGGTGATAGCTGCAGTTTTTCAAAAGCAATGAAAGGTGGGATTGGGTGGCTTTTCAGCCTGGTGAGAGAGGGAAAGAAAAAAGAAATAGAACAATAGTAGAATAAAGAATAAACCTTTCAAACTGCTTTTAAGAATTGTTTTAATCAAACCACTCATGGTTGTGAACTGCTGCTCCTTCCCTCCAACTACCAGAGCAGTCATCTCCCAGCTCTCAGCTTGTCTTACAGAATGAAAAGGAGGGTATTGTGTCCCTAAAACCATTTTTGGAGTTGTTGTGTTCTATTAAAAGCTAATTTGGCATTTTTAAAAAACCACTGAGGACAGGAGAAGGGGTTGTGGGATCCCAGCTGCTCTGTGCACAGGTAGTTGAGTGGGGTGCACAATTTCAGTCTGTAAATAATTAATGCACAATTTCAGTCTGTGCACAATTTCAGTCCATGAACACTCTTCTGGTTTTGAAGATTTAGGGTCAATCCAAGACCTTTGGGCTTGTGTCCAAAAAGTATTGTTCATGCTTTTACAGTCAGTTGTCTGACATTGCAACAGACACTTCTTGATCAGTTGTCACAATTTCCTTCAGCGATCGATATTTGAGCTCTCCCTGCCCTGCAGTGCTACTGAAACTCTGACACCACATTGAACTGAGGCACACAGAAACAAAGTGCCTTGCTCAAGGCTATGGGTGAAGCCAGGGTTAGAGCCAGAACATCTCCATTCCCAGCCCTCTTCCCTCTTTTAGAGCCAGCAAAGCCCTTATCCGCTGCAGCAGTTCAGGAGTGTCTTTGGGGCCCTGCTAAGCTGTTTTTCTGGAGCGGTGATGGGCAGTCATGGTCTATAAGGGTGAAGCTGCCACCTCGAAGTGTCAGCTTTGACCCTCACGTTTGGGTTCTGCGTTTCTCCAAGTCAAGATCCCATGATGGGGAAAGCATGGTGTAATATAGAAATGTCCCTGTCACAGCTTTTGTCACTGGGTCCATGAGGGGAGTTGTTGTATGGTCTTACTTTGGAGTCCCGCTGGAGGGATGAAAAGAGACAGTGCTGACACCTCACTAGCTAAAAATTAGGAGGGGCCTAAAACCTCCAAGGAAAGTTTTCGCCTACTGAAAGTTTATCCTGAAAGCATGGAAGGGGACTGAAAAGAAATGAGTCAACATCTGGGGGTAAAAAGGACACAGAGGAACCCCCCCACCTAACACGGCACCTGTGCCCCTTCATTCCAGTGTGAATATCAGCCTTGTTGGTGCAGGTGGAAAACTCACCCCCTATTTAAAAAGCCAGCCCCATACACACACACACACACACACATGCATACACACACACATACACACACACAACTTCTCCCAGCCTTGTTTGCATCCCGGATTGGAAACGGTGCCCTTCCTGAACCTCCTGTGCTGGACAAAGTACCTATTGAACCTGCAGTGGCCAGGAGGCTCCGGCTCCTGCTGAATGAGCTGCCTTCTGCTCACAGCCCATCCCAGCGCTGGCCGATGTAAACAGCGGGGCTCGCCCCCACCCCGATATTGTGGCTTGTTCATCCCCTGACAAAAATAGAATCCCGGGCTGGCGGGTGGGATGGTGCACACAGACTGGGGTTTGTCTGGCAGTGGATTTTTAAAAAAATATTTCCTTCTTTGTGCTTCCCTTGTGCCCTTGGTGTCTTTCTGATTGCGCAACAGGGCCGTACGAAGGGAACGGGGATGGACACCTTTGGTCAAAGATTTGGCACTGGGCAATGCTGGATCACCAAGATGAGGCCTCTTCTGCTTATCCTGGCTGCCCAGCACCTCATCTCCATCCTTGAATGGCCAAAGGGAAGGTCTGGAGGTGATGGGCACCAACAGCTTAAAATCTGTGGTGTCAAGGCTCATACCAGCATTTGGGCTGGGGCTTGGCACACAGAGGGGATGGCCAGTGTCCTGGGGCTGCTCACCCCTCTGCACTTCTGGAGGGCTCCCCAGGGATCCTTGCTCTTGTGTTTTGAAGTGCAGGGAAGGGCTGACATCTCCTAGGTGAGGGGAGAGGGCAGTGGCGAGGCAGCAGCCCGGGGCGGCACAGGGCTGTTCATCGGATGAGACGCAACTTCACAATCCATGGTGCACAAGGGACCCGCTGTCCCTCCTGCTGCCCAGCTCCATGCTCAGTGTGACACACGTCCAGCCTTCCCGGCCATCCCAGGGTGACAGTGAAACAGCTTTTTTACAGGAGGCACAGTGTGGATTGCTCCCTTGGCCAGGGTGGTGCTGTGCACGGCTCCCTGCCCTCTCACACAACTCGTGGCTCTCCCTTTCTCCTTTTTTCCCCTTTTGCCACATTCATGCCCTCACCTCACCTTGTTAATCAGCTGCTTGGGCTGAACCTAACTTCTCCCCCCTCCCAGCCTCCCTGATGGAGACTTGCAGGCTCAGCAAGGAAACGTGGGGGTGGGCACCACGCAGAATGTTTGTACAATGAATGAATGAAAACAGTGCTAATTTTATGTTCCTCCCAACTCGGGACGGAGCAACGCGGGAATACAGCCCCTTTTGTACGGGCATGGGACATCTCCTCTGTTTGCTTTTCTCCCAGAATGCCTCTTCTCGCCCTGCACAGTATAAACAGGTCGCTGTTGACCTTGGAAGCTGGCGGAGGGGTTACGTCAAGCCCGGCAGGTTTGCTGGGCTGGGTATTTACGGTCTCGCACCCTCTCGCTCTGGCTAGAGGTGACGTACTCTGAGCCCTCCCAGCTCCCTGACAGGCTCCCAGCGGGGGCTGGCCACCTCTGCCTGTGGCAGTGGGGAAGCCTGGAGGTCTCCCTGACCCCCAGAGAAATTTGCTGCTCAGGGGAAGTTCTGCAGAGAGTTTCTCCTGTGGCTTTCTTTGCTCTTTTTGCCGAACAAGGTTTTTTATGGCATTTGTTCTGTTCCAGTGGAAGGTGTTTGCTTGTCTGAGGTCAGCGAGGAAGAGGCAGGGAGGGGATGTGGGAGTGCAAAGAGCAGGAAGCAAATAGGCTCTGGTAGCAGGTGTAGATTCATCTGCCTTCTTCAAAAAGCTTCTCTGGTCTTGGTGGGATGTGCCAATTGCTTTGGAGTTGGGAGATGTCACTGGAGAGGGTTTTGACCTGAGCAGACTGATGCCACTCCACAAGGAATATTGAGCTGATTTGTTGATGGCAAAAAGAAAGCTCAACACAAACACCAGCAGCAACCTGACCCATGGAAAGGGCTGCTCCAAGGCTCTGGGTATGGTTTGTCCTCTGGCCAGTCTTTACTGAAAAACAGGAGGAATGAACCTGTGCATCTCAGTGCTGAGGGGTGAATGTGGTGCTCCCCACCCAGAGTCACTTATTTCTTGGGGTGTAAATGCTTCCTCCTGAGATCTGGAAGGAGCAGCTTCTGTACTTCCCACACTGAAGGTCATGGCCACTGTGCTGGTACTTTAAAGCCCCGGCAGAGGACTAGGCCAAGGCACTTGGTGGCAAAGAGCTTTCCAGGAATCCTCCAGGCTGGGCAGCTTCAGCTAAGGAATAAAAGGATTGCAGGGAGCCTTGGCTCTGCTGTCATGCAACAGCCCAGAGGTCATTTTTTAAGCAGACTGTCCAAGAACATTCACAGCAGGCAGTGGGCTTTTCTTACAGTAGTTAGCTGGTTTTCAGTCCTCAGCAAGAGGTGTGTACTCATCTCTTGGGCACTCAGCCTCTTCTGTCATCCCATTAACACAAGAACCCCCTTGAGCCTCTTAACCCTCTCAGTCCTGCCCAGAATATCCATTTTCTCTTTTCCATTTATATCTCGCTTCTTAATTTGCAAGTGAAAGAGGTTTCATTCTGGTAAACAAGAAAATGTAAAAAAGTCAATCTCGAAACCAAAACTCCACTAAAAGCTTCACTCAGCTGGACAGTAATTACACAGACCCACATATAACAGATGTGGGTGTAAGATCAGTGCTGGATGTTGCTATCTGCAACCACTGGAGCCGTCAGAACTCGGCTGCAGACCTGTACAAATGGAAAAGAGTGTAGAGGGCTTCTTCAGGCATGACGCATGGAAACCTCGATAAATTATCCAACCTCAGGGTTGGCAGCGAGTAGGTAGCTTGTTCCTTCCACTTCTTTTAGATTTATTATTAGTCTTTCTCTTTCTTCTTCAGTTTAACTATGAAATCTCATCCTCTGTTTTCAGCGTTTCACTCTTTGTTTTCCAGTCTTCAGTGAATGTGTATTTTTATTTGCTGCAGAAGAGAGGACATTTCTCTGTCTGGATTGTAGGCTGGGTAGGTGGAGCCGGAGTTTTAGGTCAGAAGGCCCAGAAATATCCTCAGGGTTACTCCTAATAGCACACCTCTACTTTTTCTGCCAGTGGAATGTATGACCTGCCTCACCTTGTAGCTCTGAGTGCTCAGGGGGGCAGATAAACCTTCCATTAATAAAAGCATGGTTAGAGAGGAGGTTGTGACCCTCCCATCCTTTCCCCAGCACTGGACTGGAGTTCTCAGAGAAGCATCCAGAGCTAGGGAGATGCTCATATGGGTCTCCATAATTAAACACACCTCCAGACAGCCTCCTCCTTTTCCTTAGCATGGTGCTGCTGGGCCCTTCCCACAGGCTGATGTCTCTTTCTGCCTTCTGCTGAGTTTCCAGGTGGATAAGATGAACAATAGAGATTCGAGCCTGGCTTGAAGCACATGTGGTGCGGCTGGTAAGAAAAACTGGCCTTGGCTTGTGCTTGTATTAGGAGAGAACATTCTGAACTGCCCCAGGTTTTGCATCCGTGCTGGGATTAAATCTGCACTCACTGCCAAATACTGGACCAAGTAAGGCTGCAAGGGAGAAGTCCTCAGAACACCTTCCCAGCAATCCGTACACTTCTACTTTACTGACTGCTGTTGCTTTCTTAAAAACTCAGCTGGGACCGTGCTTGGAGCTCTAAACAGGTCTCTCTTTGACGACTGTTGCCTCCTGGCATCTGTACACTTTTGGGAAACGTCCCCCACTGACCTGCAAAAAGATAGCTACAGCTCCAGGAGGCATTTCTGTGCCTCTCTCCAGAGGTTCCTGCTGTCTGAATCTGGGTCAGGGTTGGACAGGTCCACCTGAGGAGTTGCTACAGTGGAGAGAAAAGCAAAGGACTAAAATCCAAATCCCCCCATCTTCATCAGAGCAGCTCTGCAGATGAAGGGCTCTCTGGAAATGTTATTCCTTGGCCTGGATGTTGAGATCCCAGTGTCAATATTTGTGATGTAGGAAGGGCCCTGCCAGATGCAGCATTCCCAGAAAAAAGCTTCTGTGCACAGGACTGGGGCAGCTGCTGGGACTCAGCCTGGGACACCCCACGCTGCTGCCGAAGCCACTGGGCAGTCCTGCCCTCTGGGGCTGGGGGAGGCAGAGAGATGGCTCTACTCACAGCCCTGATCTGCCCCTTTGAGGTTTGGGTGAGATTTATCCTACTCTTCAGAGAAGCAGACGGCAAGCACTGCTCTGATGCCGTAGAGTTTCGGCAAAATGCACAAGTGAGTTGACTCTGATACTGCAGCAGAGCTGTCTGAGGGCCTGGGGGCAAGAGCCTTGATGTGTGCTCAGGAATGATGCTGCTGCAGCACGGTCACTGTGTCAAAACCGCGTCAAAGCCGCTTCCTCTGAGGGACGAGGTAACAGAGACTTGACGCTCACAGCCCTGGGACAGCTGAGAGCGGGCAAGAAGGTGAGACTGGATGTAGTGATGCTGATGTCAGGCTGCAAGGGTAACATCACTGTCCCCAGGAGGTGACCTGCCACCTCAGAGAGACTGGGCTAGGAGCCCAAACCTGATGTAATGCCAGGACCCTTCAGGTGAGCGAGTAACAGACCTGGCATAGTCACAGCCTCAAGACCAGCTGCTCCCAGAGCTCGCTCCTTCCTTCCTTCCTTCCTTCCTTCCTTCCTTCCTTCCTTCCTTNTCCTTCCTTCCTTCCTTTCTTCCTTCCTTCCTTCCTTCCCACCTGCCTTCCTGCCTTCCTTTTTGCCTTCCTGCCTTCTTTTTCAAATAATTAGTCCTAAATATGGGGATAGTGTTCCCTTAAGTGGTAACTGCTTGGTATCGGTTTTGGAGAAAAAAAAAAGATATAAGAATATTTTCTTGAGTGGAAGGAGTGACAGACATGCTTCATCTTGTGGGCAATTCACCTTCTGTCCCCTCTTTCCCCAAGCACTATTAGAAAAGGCTGGATACATGTCCTGGGTGGCAAGGAAAAGCCAGATCCACCTCATGGGAAAGTGGAACTGAGCAGCAACTGAAGCTGCAAAGGTGGAAGCAGAGTGAGCAGACCAAGGAAATCCCCACACTAGGGAGTGAGGGCTGCAGGGATGTGCTACCCTGCCCCTTATCCCTGTCTTCTTAGCCCGCACACGTAGCACAGACATTCAGCAGACAGCCTGTCCTTTGGCTTGGGACTACTCAGGTGGGAAACAGCCTTTCAGGGCTTTGTGATTTGTTCTACCCTTTCCTTTGTTGGGTCCTTTCACAGGAACCCAAGAGTAGCTGTTTTGAAAAGACAGCAGAGACTGTGTGGGACTTCGGTAACTTTTTTGAAGACCATGAGACCTGCCAAACAGCCCGAGAGAAAGGATCTTACTGTGTTGATTTGTTTTCTTTGGTTTATGGGGGGAAAAATATTTCACACATAATTAGCGCAGCCACAGAGAGATTGTATTAAAGGCGCTTTACTGGAAATTTCAAGGGACAGAACAAGGGAAACCTGTGTTAACACTCGAAGCCAGGAGAAGGGCCTTGCCTGCAAAATGGTGGGGAAGGACAATGTGGAGTGTTCAAGCTGCAAGAAAGAAACTGTTCAGGAGGGCAGCATGTGCATCAGGGGCTGGGATTAAACTGAGCTACTGCGGGCCATGATGCTCCCTGCTTCCCTCCCCCAGCCCCTCCAGGGCTGCAGGCTGCCCGCCTGGGTGGTCAGCTCTGGGGGAGACTCCACTCCCATGGAAGGAGGAGAGCAGGGACCAAGAGCCCAACTTCCCAGTGTCAAAATCCTTGATGTCTCCTTCAGCTAAAGCCACCCAATTTCAGTTCTACTCCTGTGTCAGTGTGTAAAACCCGCCAGTCCTTCTATCTTGAAGATCTCTCCAACATAAAATAAGAGCTCTAGCCTGCTTCTTCCGTCTGCTGAATGCACTCCAAAGAGAACAGGAGTTCTTTTAATGCAAACACTTCCAAGACAAACCCAGCTTGCTCAGCCGTGTCCATTCTCTAGTGAAAAGCCTACCATAGGTCTCTCTCTCTCTGGGTGATTCCATGAAACCAGTCCTTGGGGGCTTTGCATTCCCTGGCATTCTGAGTTTCCTGGTGGACCTTGCTTCTGTCCAAAAAGAGTTGTGTGAGTGAGGTGTGATCTTATTCAGGTGGGATTCTTTGATCCCTGGGGCTCAGTGAGATCCCTGGAAATGAAGAACCTTACTTCCTGTTTTACTGCAGTTTGAGGGACACTGATGCAGGAGTAGAGGACTGATGTGTCCATGAGACCCACGTTGGTACCTCATTGCATGGCACCTGCTGTTGAACTGTCTGAGCTCTGCGCCCACGCCGAGGTGTCACTTTAACTCCAGACACACAAAGTGCCCTTATTTAAAAGCTGAGATGTGAAGTGCACAGCCCTGCCCAGGGCCATGTTAAAAATCTCAGCTTCACACGTATTTAGCTGCCCACAAATCAACACACAGTGCCCCGGTACACTTGTTTCCAGGCAGGGGAAGCAGCATTTAGACTCTCCTGCTTGCAAATCCTGCTGTGTCCTGTGAAAATCATGTGCTTACTGCCGGCTGGTTATTGTTTCTGCTTGTTTAGTTTTTAAAGCTTACATCACTCTGTGGCCAGCGATGTCTTGGGTGTCATACAAGAGCCACTCTTTCCCAGGTTACCTGAGGGCAACGCCAGAACTGAACAGCAGCTCCACAGAAGGCACGAATATACTGTGGCCATTTATTTCCTGCTGTGCTTAGGAGAGGAGTGAGGCATTTTTGTGGTGGTTGCTGTTAGACATCAGGGAGGAGCTGTGCCTGGCGGGTGGCAGAGGGACGGGCATGGGCCCCTGGGTTATACTCACAGCAATGCCTCTGACTGTGAGGGGCAAAGCGACACGACCCGGGCTCCTCACCCTTGACAGGGACATCAGAATATTTAACTATTCCACAAGTGAGCCGGCAGCACCTGGATAATTCAGTAATGCAACAGCAGCTCAGTTGTTTGTGTGTCACCTCAGCTGCCACAGAGTGTTCTCTGGCTGTGTGGTGGTGCTTGGCACAGGACACACACTTGGGGTGTTGAGCAGGGAGGGCTGTGGAGGTTAAGGAATGCAAAAATCCACCCTACACTACATTCAAGTTGTACCTATCCCTTTCTCTTGGGAGCTCATCTTTCCTCTTCTCCTTTTGGACTTTATACCTTTCCCTGCACAATATTCCCTGCTGGAATATCTCTCGGGATCTCCTGAAGCTTCTAACCTCTCTTGAATCCAGAAGATCATTTCTCTGTGCACATCCCTGACTCCCAGCTCATGTTCCCTGTTTCCCCAAGTGCCAGCTTTACAGCAGAAGGCACGAATATGCTGCGGCTGTTTATTTCCTGCTCTGCTTCGGAGAGGAGTGAAGCCTGTTTGTGGTGGTTGCTATTAGCCTTTAGGGAGGAGCAGTGCCTGGTGGTTAGTGCAGGGACTGGAAAGGTGCTCGGGCTTAGGCAGGCAGGATCTGCCCAGGGAACCCACCTGCCACCCGTGAAGGTGCTGCGCTGGTGCTGAGGATGGGCCTGAGGAGCATGGCATGCATCAAACCCCTGCTGGCCAAGGAGAATCTGGGCACTGGGAATATGATTAAGCAAATGAGTGTTTATTCCCGTTACTAAGCTGTTGCTTGCAACTCAGGATGCTGATTAATTGGGAAGAGGTACCAGGAGGCAGGGCAGGCCCTAGGACAGTGTTTACAGCACTCCTCCTTGGTACAGGGCGAGGGTGGCCAAGAATAACCCTCTGTTAGCCACCAGCAAGGTGTGCTGGTTGGATTTTTCCACTTGCCCTGTGTGTGGCTCTCATCTTTGTCCCCTGACTCATGCCAGGCCTGGAAAAGCCGCGGCTCCAGCTGTCCCCAAACAGGCTTCTCTATTTAACACTGCCCAGGTTGTGGGGAGGCGGTTGGGGTGCGAGGAAGGACAGCACCCATCCCTGGGGGCCCCGGAGACACTCAGGCGGCGTCTGGCTCTGCACTGCCACTCTCCCCTTATTTAAAGCCACACTATTTACATCCCAGTCTGGATGCAGAGGTGAGGGGCTGGCAGGCACGCTCTGGCTCATGGTACCCTCAGGGCACGAGACAAAAGATGGAGGAGGGAAGCAGGGCTGATGGCAGAGCCAGATCGGCAGGGATTTTCCTTTGATGTGTGTCTCTGGGCAGCACTGTTCCGTGCTGCCGAGGCTGCTGCAATTATGGCGCTCTCTTCCCTGCCAATTTTCTGTGTCCGTTAGCGCTGAGATTGGTTTGTGACATTAATTCTTTCTCTGCTGACGTGGGCAAATAAGCTACTGGCATGCCTCTGATTTAGGAAAGCTAATGGTCCAGCACTTCTTCCACAGCCATGTGCAGGAGAGAGCGGGCACCAGAGCGAAACAGGGCAGCATGAGTGGTGAGAAAGGGAGAGATGGAAACAAAGTGCCCCAAAGCATCCTCCTTTCCCACTGCCTGGGCTCAGGGCTGCTCCACACCCCAGGGGTCCTTCCCGCAGACCCCACAAACCACAGTACCGGTCTCAGGTGGTGTTCCCTGGCTCCACAAATACCTGGGCCAGGTGCGTGATCCCTGCCCCAGCACAAGGCTGGTAGTCTTTAATCACTCAGAGTAAGAGTCCAGCACGGTCCCTGCCATTTCTTCAAGTGGATGCTGAGAGCATCACCTCCCTGCTGCTGGCCCTGCCAAAATCTCCCACTTTGTCCTCTCTGACAGTCTCATAACAGAGACAGCTTAATTTTATCTTGCCTGCTTGAGCACAGGAGGAAAACTGCCCCCTTTCTACGTGACATGGAGTGACTCAAGGAGCCTTTCTGAAACCCTACTTTGAGCAGGAATTTCCTTTGAAAAACACTTTGCAAATGAGTACAAGAATATAATATGAAACAACAATTATTTTAAGATCCTTCAAAGCAGCAAACCTGGAGAGAGTTGATTGGAAACTTCTGCCTCAAGATCAAAATCAGAGATCCAGGATCAGAATCCAGATGAGAGAATTTGGGTTGATTGGGAATAAATGGTCACTTTCCAGTACAGCAGAAGAAATGACATGAGACAATAAAAGGCAATATATTTGCCTTCCCCACGCTGTAGCCAGCCTCTCCATGGGGCCTCGGTCTGCACTGCAGGGAGCTCCTGCTGAGGGAATTCAGTGTGTGAAGATGGAGAAAGAAGTTTCCTTTCTAGGCGTGACCATGAGCTGCAGGGGAGTGAAGGAACGGGTTAATAAGAGCTGAGGCCTCAGTGGGACGCTTGACAGGGCTCAGAGCAGACTGACCTCAAACACACTCAGACATAATTTTCTGTCCTGGGGTGATTGCTCGTACTGTCTTCTGAGAAGCTGCCAACCTGCTGCTGCTGGAGACTCGCAGATTCTGACTGCAGGGCCTGTGGCTGCCTTCATATTTCACTTCACACATCACACACCTCTGCAGATGCTCCAGCACCCAGCAGGACCAAAAAATACCGGCAGAGAAAAAGCAGAAATAAGAGAAAAGAAGATTTTAAGATTTGATCAGAGATGCGTTTCCTCTCGCTGGGTTGGCTGGAGAAGCCCCTGCCTGGCCAGGTGTGTGTCTGGGATGAGGGGCTGGAGGTGCAGCGGGCAGCAGAGTTCGGGCAGGTCTGTATTACTGCACTCACACATTAAATTAAGGTGGCCTTTAATTTAGGTGGCCCTGCCTGTCGAACCCCCAGACTGCAGCGATGTGAACTGTGGGCTGAGTGGTGTGGTGGGATGTCTCTCCTGGTGCACTGGGAGCCTCCCCGCTCCCTGGGGTGAGCCTGGATTCTGGCTCCTCGCTGCGGGGAGAGGGCTAAATCCACAGCACCGAAAGCTGGACACCTCGGGCTGGGCTCCTTCCAGCACTCGTGGTAACTCATTTGGAGCCACCTGGGATAACTGCGCTTGCCTGTGCTGCTGGCAGCGCACACATGGCCTGAGGGCAGCCTCTTTACAGAAACGCACGAAAAACTGACTCAATGGCTTCAAAGGATGGGACCAAAGCTGCAGACAGCCCTGGGGCTGAAAAGTAGGAGCCTTGTTCCCAGGCCAGTGCTTAGTTTACTAGCCAATCCACTTGAGACTATTGAAAAGTCTTTGAGACCAAGGATTGCATTAGTGTCTCAGCAGAAAAGCCTGCTAATCAGCTGTAGAGAGGGATTTTATGGAGAATGTCTCTTCTCCAGGCCCTGCTCCAGCAGCTAGGCATTTGTTCCAGCAACTCACCAGTGAATCTTCCAAAAAACACCAGTGGGTCTATTATAATAGGCATGGTGAGGTGCTCTGGCTGGAGAGGAGGTAAACTCCCCAGCTTCAGGAAAGTCAGGAATAGAAATTCAAGCAGTAGGATGCTCTGGCATGAAAACGGCCAAAGTTTCTGAAGCTCTTAACCAGAAATCTACACGGGTTTTAGGGCAGTCTCCTTAAACAGTGCCTGGGTGGGGAAAGAAGCAGAAATATGACGGGAATGCAAGAAGTGGCCCTAACACAGCACTCCTCCTTAGGGTTTGAAGGTACCAAAGAGGACATAACCCAGGGTCCCTGCCAGTGATGGCAGGATGAAGTCCTTTGGGAAAAGGTTAAGATTCATCAGTAAAACAGCATGAAAGTGCATGGAGATGGGTTTCTGGGTGATGAAACAAAACCACTGAGGACCGTGTGGGCTTTGAGTACAAACTGGATTAGCTCTGCCTGTTGGCCATGATTTTCTTTCAGGCCCTGTGTAAGAGGACAGGAATTTAACATACTCTCTTGGTCTTAGTGGGAGCACAGATAGCATTGCAACCTTCAGGTAAAAAAAAAAGGAAAAAAGAGATCTATGTTTAATTTAAAGCAGTTTGTTAAGCTGGTGAGCAGTTTGCATAACTCCGTGATTTGAGAAGGGAAGAGGCAGCTCTGGTCATCTTGTCCTGGCTGCCAGTGCCCTGGAGCTGGTGACCACAGGCATCTGGCAGGGAACAGCGGCTGAAGACCTGGACTTCTGGAAGAACTGGAAGTCCTGCAGCTCTCTGTGCACAGAGCGCTCTTGTCTAGCAAGGCTCCGAGTGGGCCCTGCACTTTGCTGAGTGCTCCTCAGCTTAGTCGGACAGCTGTTTTCTACCTGTCACCCCTCCTAAATCAACAGGCTCCTTTGCTTGCACCTTTTGTATTTTTCCCCGTAGAGCCCAACAGACACATTCTGTTCAATCCTGTAATGGAATTCAGTGGGAATGAAACTGTTATCTGGGGTTAAATGGTTATTTGTGTGGTCTGAGTGCAGCCTTGCACTTGGGCAGTGCAGAAGTCAGGCTGCAGGTGCCCGTGGCATCTAATGGGACACCACTGCTTCTCCTGAGTTAGCAAAGCTGAAAGCTCTGGGAGGTGGCTGGAGGTGTGAGGAGTGTTGCTCTCTAATTCCCTCCCCTCCCATGTTACCACACCAGGACCTTCAGAGACAAGAGCAGGATCACTGATGGCATTGGGAGATCACAGAGTCACAGAATCATTGAGGTTGGAAAGACCTCTAAGATGATCAAATGTAGTGTTAACCCAGCACTGCCAAGTCCACATGGACTAAGCCACGTCCATTAGTGCCCCATCCACGTAGCTTTTAAATACCCCCAGGGATGGTGACTTAACCACTTCCCTGGGCAGCCTGTTCCAAGGCTTGTTAGTCCTTTTGGTGAAGAAATTTTTCCTGCTATCCAACACCAGGAACCTGACTGACAGCAAATGGCCACTCACTCACAAATGACTCTAAGGACTGGTATGAGTCAGATTGCAAATTGCATTAAGTTTAGGGGCATTTAGGGGCAGCTCTAAATTGCTGTTCCCTCCATGGGTTACCTACACCCCGGTAAGGAGGAAGAATGCTCTGTGTCATACAGTGTTGACCTGTTGGGTTCCCTGTATTGCTTCTAAATGGACACTGTGGCCTCTGGCAAGTCTTGTCCTCACAGTAACTGGATTTCCTATTACAAAAGAGGAGTGGCAGCACGGCCCTAGCACAGGTATGTGATGGTGATGCCTTTGAAGAGCAGAGCCACAGGAGTGATGACAACTGAGGAATGAATGCAGCGCTGACTACCTACTGTCCAGTGAAGCTGAGCAGGGAACCAGTTGAATGATTTATCTCTTGTGCAGAAATGTAGCACGTTACCTTTCCCCTCCCCTTGCCCAGACAGAGGGGACACGCTCTGCACAGTGTGTTTCTGTGGCAGAGAAGGGTGACTTGCACAGGCACCAGGACTCCCTGATAGTTGCAGAGGCAAGGAAGGGGTGGTTGTGACACTAAATGACAGGAAAATCACAAAGCTAAGTGTTCTTGATGATGCTGTTTTGAGTAGAAGGCAGTGACACTTCCAGAAACTCCCTTGGAATTAGATGATCTCTCATCCACCTTACCAGAGAGTTTGTGGGACCTATTTCAGGTTGGGTGAAATGGCCATAAACAATAAGCTGAAAGAGCTAATTCAGATCCAAAGCATTAAAACTTCAAAGACCCCCTCCAAGGATGCTAAAAGGCAAGGAACTAGTGTGGCTGCATTCAGTAGGGTGATTACCTGCAAATGAAGGCAGCAGCTCTGACTCATGTGCTTATGGAGGAGAATTATAAAGAGATCTGTTTTCCCAATTATTCCCCAGGCTGGAGGGCAGGAGCCGGGAGATAATGGACAAATCAGATTCAGAGGTAGAGAAACGCTGTTTCTCTTTCTCTGCATGGCTGCATGAAGCTCACAAACATGAGATTTGAATTTTCTTATCTCCTACATAGCATCAGCTTAAGAAAATATGGGCATGACTCCACTGCCAAGTGCTCCACAAAAATGCTCTCTAGCCAAGATTTGAACCATACCACACCACAAACAGGGCTTAAGGCACTTGCTGCTGCTGGATCAGGGGACACCCTGATCTGAACCCTTATCCCAGAAACTACCCTGAGGCTGCTCAGCTGCTGAGTTGGGGAATCATTTTATAACAAAAGGCAAATGAAATTTGGTTTCATACAGTTTCCTCTAGTTTCTATCCTGCTCGTTGATGGAGAGGAAATGCTTTTCAGATGCCAGCTGGTGACACTGCTTCATTATAAATTGCTCATGTCCCGTTTTTAAATAGTGACTGCAAAATATTCATCCGCTCTCATATCAGGCTGTCTGTCCTCTCTGGGGCATCTACTGCTTCTTGGGCTTGGAGTTTGGTAAGAGTTGTCTAAAGATTTAACACCTTTGCCTTCAGACAGACTTGGAAATCCTGAGACTGTCCCAAGTGACCCCTCCATTGTCCTTGCTGGGTACTGGATCAGCTGTTGGAATAGCGCCAGATGGAGACCTTTCTCTAACGCAGCTTTGCGAGGACCAGGTCATGTATTCCCTCTGCTCTCCCTGCTCCCACTGCAGGGGTCTGTGACCCCTCGAGGCCCGTGCCCTCTGACAGCACCGCAGTCCCCACAGCCCCGTGTTAAATGCCACAGCAGGGGTGTGTGTGCGGGGTGTCTGCAGAGCTCCCCACGGGAGGAGGAGGGCTGGGAGCGAGCGCTCCCTGGTACTTTTCCATCCCCCTCCTCACAGGCTGCCTCGGCGGGAGCTGTTTGTAGGGCTGAAGCCAAGAAGTGCCCGTGACGTGGCAAACCCTCCTGTGCCAGAAACCACCTTTTTGGAGCATTTTCTCCCTCATAGTCATCTGTGTTTTCATTTCTCTCTCCCAGCTCTGCAGGGAAGGGAAGGCAGCCAGCAAGCTGGTGGGGATGGAGATGTCAACTGCATGGGGAGAGGCAGGAATTTAGCAGTCCCTGGGCAAACTCAGCACTTCTGACAGGCTGGCTGCCATTTGCACACCTTTGTGGATTGCAGCCCCTCAGGGGTGCTGCTGGTTTAACTCCTCTGGTGCCGGGCTACCACAGTCACAGGGGTGGCTATGGTCTTTTCCCTCTCAAAAAGCATCTCCTTTCATTTGCTTGTGACATAAGGTTTTCCTTATGACGCAAGACTTAGAAAGACTGTGATCAAAGCAGAAGGCTGGGAAGTTCCCCAAGAGCAGGGACAAGCTCTGTGGCTCATTTCCGAGCCTCTCTGAGTGGCTGAGATGGTTTCTGGCCTGTGTTTGGTCGGCATTCAGAAGCAACATGTGTCTTTGGTCAGAGGTGTTTTATTTCATAATAGGACCCTTGCATGCTGTAAAATCAATAGAAGTAGATAGTAAGTTAGTTGTCAAAGCAAAACTGAAAAGAGATCTTGAGAGACCATGTTAGCCTTAAGACCTGGAGATTTTTAACCAAGTCCTAAGGACATTGGTGACATTATAGAGGGGAGCACTGAAGATCATTACAGAATCCTGCTTGACAAAACTGGCAGTGTCCCATAGTAGACATTTCACAAGCAATAAGCACTTCAAGGAGGAGAGAGGTAAGGATGTTATCTAATTCTTCAGCCAGCTTCAGCGCACCTGTTAATTACCGCTGGGTTACAAGGTTTGTCCCAGTGCAGGTGCAGGGTGTGGTGTATGGATGGCCACCACTTCAGGGCTTTACGCCTTCAAAGTTCCCTCACTGGCTTGCATGGCAATGAGTTTCTTGTCCCTGTGTGAGGACAGAGGCTGTGCTTGAGGCAAAGCGCTGGACCCTGCGCCCATCTTCACCCCAGTCCTCCGTATGGTCTGGGGTACATCCCTTCTGTCCAGTTCTGCAATGGCTTTTAGCACAGACACCATCACAACCTCTGCATTTACATGATGAGGCAGAAGAGAGGGACAGGACCAGGCTGCCACTTGAGCCACATTTCCTGGAGAAAGGCAAACAAACCAAACCACCAATGTCTCATTTCACCAGAGCATGCCAACACCAGCTTACGCACACACCGCAAGTGGCAGTAAACAACAGGAAAAATACAGTCAAAACCAGTTCTGGATGAAAAACCCAACCATGAACAACACTGCATTTTGTATTCAGCTGGCACTTGTGATTTGCTGGGGTTTTTAAAAACATGATGTTCCTCTGGATGAACAACAGAAAGCTGTTTGAGAGAAGTGGAGCTCACCCAGCTGCACAAACTCCTCGGGCCAGCATCCTCATGACCCAGTCCCCTCCACTCACCTTATCCTTTGTCTGCCTGGGTCTGTCAATCACTTCTTCTCCATCTCCATTTTCCTTCTCTTCACGACTCAGAACACTACATGGTCTATGGCTCTGGCTGGAACCTGTCAGGACCTGCTCCAACTGGAGCCAATTGCTGTGTGTAAAGTGATTGAATACAAAAATTAGAAATGAAAAGGAGGTTGGGGCGAGGTGGCCAAAGAAAACACACATTGCAAGCTCATGGGGAGAAGAAAAGCTTGTAAGATCCCTGAAACTGGGCACCACTTGGAGTGTTGTGGTAGACACCAGGGAGACATGGTGGCCTGGTTCTTCTCTTGGGGTGGCTGTTCTCCCAAGCTCACCAGGACAAGGTCTGGTTACATCAGGGCAAGTAGCAGCAGTCTTTGCTCCAGGGATGTTTTGGAGAGCAAAGATGGGCTGGGGTGGGATTTATGAGCAGTCATCAGGAGATAGTGTGTCTCTGGGTGTTGCTGTGGGATCAAAGAGCACTGTGTCTTTCCCATAGTTTGGTTTGTTGCAGAGCTTTCCCCCAGCTTGCCATTACTCCCTGTTTCCCGTGCAAAATCCTGCACAAACTCGGCTTCAGTTTCTGGTTTCTTTGTCTCAGTCCACCTGGAGAGGAGATGCAGCTTGGGACTGAATCGATGGGAATGGCTGTTCAGCATCCTGGCATCCCCACCACAAACCCTGGCATGGGACCAGGCCCTCAGCATGTTGTCCTTCACGTTTTTAAGGAGTGTTTGAATCATCCCAGCCAGCCCATGGGTAATTTGTGTGCTGCATCCTTCGCTCACTTGGCACCTACATTTGGCAACTGGCCTCCAGAATCCAGTGCCCTGGTTGTATAAAGCATGTTTTCAAAAACAGGACAATAATGATGTGCTTCTCCATAGCCATTTCCTTCACAGGTAGATCTTTGTGCTGCGGTGTGTACTGCCATTGCGCTCACAAATATTTTTGCAGGTTCCCAAAGGCTGGAGGAGTGTTTGTGTACAACAAACACATCCCTGAATGGACCCTCGTGCCTTCGGGAGGGAAGAGCTGTCTCTTGCACAGCCAGCAGAAGTACTGGGAGAGGAACACAGCTTTCCTCTAGAGCAGTGTCCTCTGTTTTGACACT
Source organism: Mystacornis crossleyi (assembly GCA_013400655.1). Taxonomy (NCBI): domain Eukaryota; kingdom Metazoa; phylum Chordata; class Aves; order Passeriformes; family Timaliidae; genus Mystacornis; species Mystacornis crossleyi. The sequence continues at coordinate 5,914 of VYZQ01027619.1, read as the reverse complement.
GGCTGTGTCCAAAAGCCATTTCAGTTTGGTAGTATTTTTGGTTGCAGGAGTTGGGAAATCCCAGTTTTGATCCCAGTGACATCATGATTAAAACCCAGCAGCTGGGGAATTTGGTATTGCCTGGCTTGGTGGTTTGGCAAAAGGATCAAGGTCACTGCGTGGTCCAGAGTTTTCCATGTGCTCCTCCCATGAGGTTCAGCTTATCTTTGAACATACTGATCAATGAAAAGCTTCTGTCCCGCTTCTGCCCAGACTACCTGCACTGATAAGCAGAGGGTATCTAATCCATGTTTATCAATCCAAGAGTCTAAGAATGTCTTCGGTGAGTTGACGTACAGTGAAGAAATAGCAAATTTCCTCTGAAATCAGCTTGATAGCAATTATGGAGGCACTGGAAGTGTGTTCATACAAGCCTGTAGGGGACTGGAATTGAGAGGTGAATTGGCTGTGAAATGCAAATCAGCCGTGCTCCAGTGAGTAAGTGGAGCTATACTGTTTTGTCCTGGTTGAAGATCTGACTAGGACACAGTTAATATACTATAGAGAGCAAGAAATTCAGTTTCCAGCAAGGAGAAAAAGAACCCCACAAAGGAATCATATGCCCAAATCCACAACAGGGAATGCATATTCATGTTTGTTTTCCATTTTGCAATTACTGGTAGAGAACCAGATACAAAAATGCTTCAGGATCAGAAACCAAGGGCCACCTACGTCAGTTGAGTGTAATCTCAGAAGTGGGGTCGTGGGAAGAAGGTGCTGCTTCCTCAGGCTTATGTGGATATACAGAATTCAGACGGCGTTTACATGGGCTGCAGCTCTGCTGCCTGGTTGCTGCCATGGTCTCTATTACAATGATAAGTATCAAAAGAGGAAAGGAGAAAAAACCGAAAAAATGCGTCAGGGAACATAGTCTGAGTGTGAGAAGTGAAAATGTTAACACAGGCCAAGAAAGCTTTTTTCTCCTGCTGAAAATCTGTTGTGCTCACTCTGAAGCAGGGAGCTGGCAGCGGGGCTGGAGCCACGATCGCGTTGCCGAGCCTCCCTGAATGGCCCTTTTCAGCCTGCAGTTTCTGAAGAAAAGTGGGAAGCAGCCAAAACCAGGGTGGAGGAACATATAAATACTATGTGTAAGCAATGATATTTTTTATTTGGAGGCAGACCAATATAGTTGAGACTCACCTTGGATAACACGCAGTGGGGGTGGGAGAGCTCCTCCCACCTCCACCCACTACCGAAAAAAAGTTAGTTTTAGGAGGCTTCGTCTCCTTGCTGGCTTTTGGGAACTGTGCACTGCAGAAATGCTTCCAGCAGCTCCTTTTGCTCCCAGGCACTGTGGTGGGTTTTGCCATCTCTAGATGTGACAAACACACTCCCAACTTCCCATGGGTGAGGCTTGCAGGGAGTATTAATGAAATATATGAGGTGGGACTCACGTACAGCATAGCAAGAACATCCAGCCAGGGAGTTGTCACACTGTCACAGAAACACTGTCAGGCTGAATGTGGCTTTGCTGCAAGCCCCTGCTGGGGACCTGCTCTAGTCTGGCAAGGGAGACCTTAATCTGATGTCACATGTAGAGAATATGTCTTGGGTAAATAGAGAGAAAAAAGAATGAACCTTCAACCCTCCCCACCCCCAGCTGTTCTCGAGCCATTTCTTCCTAGAAAAATTCATAGCAGTGTGCTTAGTTATGAAATAACCAATTTATGTATTTTTGCAGAATTTACATGCTTAAGCTCCACAGAAAGTCACAGGGAATTGTGCAGGAACAGAGCAAACACCACGAGTGTCACGTTATGAGTCCATAACAGTGGTGTTGTGTGCTGGAGGAGCTGTGCAAGGAAAGTGTGGCGTTTTCCCAGAGACCTAAACCCAAAATTCCACAGAGCTTTGCAATGTCCAATGTGAGGCTTTCTTGCACAGCAGAGAGAGGAAGAAGGAAGATACTAGTATTAGGGGTTTTTTTAAATTTTCCCCCTGTGGAAAGGTCAATTCTTAATTCATTTAGGTGACAGGTATAATTTTTAAAAAACCCTCGGAAGGTCAAGAATAGAAGAGACATTCTTCACGTTGAGTCAGTATTTTGGGTTTATGTTCCTGTGACAAATATCTGAAGGTGGTGAAGCCAAATGAAAGATTTTGTTTGCTTTTAAATCTTCTTCTTTGGACCAAGGACCGTGTCTCAGTGTTGACATGTGCAGTGGAGCAGTGCAGGTGGCTGTCCCTTGGCTCAGTGGAGAATGGCTCCTTCAGCAAGGCAAACGGGGGAAAAGAAGGGGGAAAATGGTGGAGTGGGCTCATATTATGCACTAGCAGATGGAAGAAAGGGAATAAACAGAAGCTGTTTGCTTTTCCTCAGTGGGAGAGCCTATCTAGGCAGGCAGGAAGGAGGGGACGGGAGGGACAGGCAGGAAGGCTGGCAGATGGTCAGTCTCATGGAGGGGAGCGGGTGGCTCGTGCAAAGGAGGCTGGAGGGGCTGTGTCAGACACAGGATGGAGTTCCCTGTTTGCTCAGGAAGTCTGCGGTGTGCATCCCCTTCCTGCACTGAAGTGACCCGTCCTGTTCGAGATGCCAGCAGCTGAGGGATTTCACCCACCCTCCTGAGGCTGCTCCTTGCCCCACTGGGGACAGGGGTTCTGACGTGGGAAGGCAGAGCATCGACATTTCTTGCTACAGAAGAGGGAGGAAGAGCTCTGGGAGAAGCATTTCTGGGTCCTCCTGAAGCACAAGACGAGTTGTTGTCTTACATGTTGGTCCGAACTCTGATCTCAGCTACCCCATGGAAGAAATCTCTTCCTCCCTCCAGAAGAACCATGTGGTTTTATGGAGGTGTTGCTCCTCTCCTGCATTTCCGCCTGCTGTGGATCATGAGTCTTCCAGAAGGTGAAGAATTGCTGTGGCCCCATCCCCTTCTTTGAGAAGACCCTTGCTCTTCACCAGTTCTCAGTCCCACCTCTCACTGCCCCAGCATATCTATGATGGATCTGCTGGAAGGGGATCATCATGTAAAGCTGCTTCACCCAGTGGAGCTGATGGGTTTGGATCTTCCTACCATTAACATCTGTGGAAAAAGCATTAGTGTATCACAGAGGGAAACACTTCTGAAGTCAGTGGATGGAGAGAGGATAAAAGCTGCAGGAACATCTGTACTGGCATGGAGCCTTACTAGCGAAAACTTTAATCCAGCAGTATCCACAACTCCTTCAGACCTTCCAGAAGGAGAGGGGCCATTGCACCCTGGAATCTGTAGTTCCTTTGAGCTGCAAATGTCCAAACCTCAGGGAGAGGAACCTCTGAAGCTTCATCTGAAGGGATGGCTCCCCATGATCCTTTGATCATGGGATCCATGGACCAAGGGATGGTCCCCATGATCCCGGTCATGAGATAGGACGACATTTAATTCACCACATCTGAATGATTGCATCCTTTTCTTTCCTTGAAAACAGAAAGAAAATCCTGTTTTTTCCTTTTTTTTTTCTCCTTTCCCCTTGCCTTGGCTTTCCTTGTGAGGATGCTGTGCTACCCTAGGTCACCACACGAGAACCTCCCAGTTCAGAATGCAGGAGCATTCCAAGTTCAGGTTTCATCCCCTGTGTCCTGTGCTCTGGGCAAGGGGAGTGGATCAAGGAGCACACCAGTGCACCCGTGCTCCTGACAGTGACATGGTAAATCCCACAGCTGGATGCAAATGGGAGCAGCCCAGAGCCAGCAGCAGACTCTCTCTCACCCCCAGGCATGGCTGGAGCAGCACCAGCAACAAAAAGGATCGTGCCCAGCTGGGTGACACAGGCAGGCCTGGGGCTGGTACCCACTTAAGTATTCCATGTCAGGCTGGTCAGATCACCTCAGTGTGAAAATTATTCAGGGGGTTTTATAGCATTTTTCAAATAAACATGCCATGCGGACTATTTTCATTACTTTCCCAGCCTCCTGTAAAATTTGTCAACAGAGTGTTTGGGAAAGAAATTAACTGTGTGTGTCTGGGGTGGAGAGCTGGGCATTGAGAAGGTCTTCTGCCCCTCCGTGCTGGCACTGCTGCTGTACGGAGTCCCCATGCCCCTTTCTCAATGCAGGAGCAAGAAAATACTCTAGGTCAGGCATTAACAGCCTCCTGAGCCCAGGGCTGTCTGAGTGTGCTAAAATACATCAATACCAGTGAGGCTAAGAGGGCTAGATTTTTCTGTGGCTGATAGGAACAAGACAATGCTTCCCATGGGCACCTCCCCTGGGGTGGGAATGAAACTCTCCCAGGAAGAAACTTCAGTCCTGTCCTCCTGGCCTTCAAAGGGAGCATTTGATCTCGGTGTGTGTCCACGGAGCACGCAGTTGAGTGGTCGGGTTTATGGCGGGTGAAATCATTAACACTCTGGGAGCATGAATGCCCCACTTCTGCAGGAGCGGCCGGCAGGCTCGGCAGGGCCGAGGTGCGAGCGAGCCAGCTGAGACCTGAAAAGGCTCAAATGTCCCCCAGCACATCAGGGCAGCTCTTGCTCAAAGGAGACTTTATGAAACATTTTACATAATGTTGAAAAACACCCATTAATTAGCAATGTCTACTTCTCTTTGTCCCTTAGGTGGCAGAGATGCAGTCTCAGGATCTTCCTTTTCACTTCTCCCAATTTCTTTTCCCAAGAACCCTTTTCTTTTTTGCGTGTTTTCATTGTTGCCAAAAGCACCAACAGTGCTTCTCTATTGGGCTAAATGTGGGAATAGCAGCTTGTGTCGTTGCTGGCATCCCTGGCATGTTGTGAGATGCTCCAGAAGCCTCCCTGGTGAGCTGGGACCTGCACTGATCTCCTGTGGCCAGCCAAAAGGACTGTCTAAGGCCGTGATGGCAACACAGAAGAGTGCAGTCCCACAGCCATCCATGGCTGGGACCAGACCCCTGCTGCATCCTTTTCCACACCAGCCAGCAGAACCACCACCCCAGAGCCATAGACTCTCAGGCTTTCTTTAATTGGAAAGTTTCATTTTGATTTTGATCAAGCCAAACCTCATTTCCAAAGCTGTGAGTCCTCAACAAGAGCCTCAGAAGAGCTCCAGCAGGAACAAAGCAGACTGAAGGGAGAATGGCTCTTGAAAGCCCTTCTGTCACATATATGCTCTACTTTACTGCTCTGAGTCAGCATTTGGCCTTACACCTCTGCTTTTCCCAGCCCAACCAGGAGAGTGGAAGAACTGGAGTTCCCGAGCACTTAGTAACTAAAGTGACTAAGGAATAAAAACAGTGATTCATGTATTTATTTCTGAGCTTGAGCTCTCTGTTTGAATTGCTGCTATTTACAGGTGGTGGAACGTTGTTACTGGGTGAAAATATTTGCAAACCCCTGTATTCATTAAGCTTTACCCGTCATCTGCTCACATGTCCTCACCATAGAGGTTCTATTTGCTGCTGTTGCGCTTTTAAACTGATTTCCTGTTCTTCACTCAGAAAGGGGAAAAAACCAAAGTCAACACCCTCAAGAACAAAACCAAACCCAAACCAAAATCAAAACTCGGTGCCATTCAGCTCCTGAGTGGCACAGCATAAGGAGCAAACAGGAAGGAGTCATCAGATACTTCTTAACCCAGAAATCACTGAAGAAAGGTTCTTTTATAGGTGCTTTGGAGTGGCATATGTTCTTAAAGAAGTTGGGGTCACTTCCCTAGAAGACTGATAAAAATGCCATGCTCCAGCAAATAACGACATAAAGAGGAGATTGTTCTTCCTGTTGGAATTCCCAGCAAATCAGACTCCAAACTTTTCCAGTAGTGAGATATTCCAGGAACCAAACCTAGCCTTCCCTTTATGACTGGTATCTCTTCCTTTTCCATGAGCACCTAACATGGTGGTAACCGTGAGCACCTAATCCCTACCTCTGCTGTAACTCAGTCATTGCGCTTTTTGGGCTACCCAGATTAAAAAAAAAAAAA
>VYZQ01027615.1:0-10146 GCA_013400655.1 Mystacornis crossleyi | reverse complement strand
ACTTCACTAGCATTCCATGTATTAACAGCTTATTTTTTTGACATCCAAATTTTGAAAACTTTCTGAAGAAAATAATTTATAAAAAAATTCTTGGGAATGGTTTTGGTTTTGGCTGACACCAACTTGTCTAAAAATATTTGCACAAATTGCTTAGGACTTCCATTGCATAATTGTCCCATATGTTTGCTTAGGATCAGAAAAATTGCTCTCTGAATCTTACAGATCTGTTCTTTTCACTAAGAAAAATTGCATCCACTTCGTGTAAGAGGGAAATGATTCTACTCAATTTATTTTCTGTTAATAAAATGCATTCTTGAAGGACGGAAAAGAACCATCAAAATACAAAAAACTGTTCTGAATAGGTTTCTCTTTGGGTCTTGCCATCTTTGGCAAAATGTTTCTGGTTTGTTCCTAAGGGTATTCTTAACTGATTAACTGATCAACTGAAGGGGTGTCCTTAATCTCTTACTGACTCCAGTGGAAAACCATCACATGAAAATCAAGACTATTTTTTTCATAAGCAATAAAATAAGGCTTTTCTGTTGTCAAAGAATTTTAATATAGATTGAAAATGACCAGGGTTTTTTGGTTGTTTTGGGTTTTTTTTCTGGTTGAGTTTAGGTTTCTTCTTTTTCTGTGTGTGCTAACATTATCCTCTGTCTTCAGCATGCCATCAGCTGCTGCTTAGATGAACTGAAAATTACACGGACCATTCAGCAAGTAAATATTCTTCAAACAAATATTTAGCAGGTGTCTGGATTATTTCCATTAAATACAGATGGAATTTTCTTCCAGAGCCATATGTATTTTTCCATGTTACTACTGATGCCATGATGATTTTTTGCCTTTTTTATATACCTCTTTTATATACCCTTTTATATACCTCTTCTATATACCCTTTTATNGTCCTCTCTAGAACACATTCTGTAAACCAAGATAAGGCCATCCAGGGGGAACATTCCTCAGGACAGGGGCTTCACTTGAGCCTCTCACTGGGGAATCTTTGATAGATATATTGATTTGTAAGGCCTGTAACGGTATACGCAAATCATCATGTGTGTGCATTTTTGGTGTGCATTCTGGGGTGCATTACGGTGCATTCTACCTAGATATGGTGCACCTAAGGATCATTAAATAAATACCAAGGTAAAACCCTTTCTCCCCTCTAAACGTGTTTAGTTCTTAATTTTAAAACCTGGAAAAGGCAACACTATCACCTAAGACATCCAAATATGAGCCATAACATTGCATTATAGCACTTCCTACTTTAGCAGCATAATTGTTTCCTTTTAGGACATTCTTAAACAAGAAAACACTGCAAATGATCAATTCTTTTTGAAGGTGATGATGAAGAATTCAGAAAAATAGTTCTTTTTCATCTACTAAAATTTAGCAGGTAATCTTGACTTTGGAACAGAATTCAGTGGAAGTTTCTCAAGTCACAGCACTTACTTTAGATAATGAACTCAGTCATGAGATATCTGTCTTCAGCAGTCTGGGCATGGTTTCAGTATGTCTTATATTTTTCCTGCAGCAGTTGTTCAGTATGATTATTAGATGTTCAGGAACGTGCAATGCTTTCTGTTTTAGTGGATACTTAACACTGTAGGTCTTATGCTAACTATTTTAAAATCACTGCTGCTGCTGGTTTTTTCATGGTTTTCCCTCAAATACTGCAAGTTCTGCACAACTTTAACTCTGTAAGTTCTTTATGCAAGCCTCTTCTAGCAACAGCTGATTCTTATANACAAGAATTTCACAACTGAGGCCTTTTCTACATTGTTAAATTATCGAAAAGCTGAATATATACATATATGTGATAACTGATAAAAATAAGATTAGCAGAGAACCTAAAAATTCTGAATGAACTTAAAGGAATCAGGAAGAAATGACTCAATCTAATAACAAGAGTTATATGAAGAAAGTAATTTTCAAGTGAGTTGCAGTTTTCATCTGCTACTGTGTAGAACTGTTAAAAAGCATGAGTTAAGAGTGTAGGAGTTGACAATGGCTACAGAGCACACTTGAGACACAGAGAACTCTGTGGCAATTTGTGTTGGTCTACTACACCCAAATGGCTTCCCTCAGAGGCATCTGAATTCAAGTAGGGACTAGCTCCCCAGTGTATGGTAGAGAACAGACCTGTTTAACTTGTTCTTCTACAGAGGGAAAGCACACAATAATGTGAACAAAGGAAATGACAGTAGCTGCAGACCTGTAAAGCTACTGTCATAGATTAAATTCAGTAAAAATGAAGTCCAGGCAATAATGCAACAATAGCTTCTATTCACATCAAGAACTGCTTATCAGAAAACACCAGTTAGCCATTAATGATTAAGAACAGTGCTTTTATAACAGAAAAGACATCCCTATCCAGTGTGTCACTTCATCTTGAATATATTCATATATCTTACTGAGAGACTTCTATTTAATCTCATGGCCTCTACCTGTCTGTTGGAGCTACTATTGTCTATATGAGAAGATAAATAGCTGGGTAAAGGATAATAAAAGCGGGGTCTTCTAGGGAGTTTGAATACTGAACAACTATGTTCATAGCAGATTTACTTGGACTAATGGCAACCTATCTTAATTTGGAACTATTTAGAAGTTAAAATTCTGTAGTTTTTGTTTTTCTTAACATGTAAAGGAAAGTGGTATTTTGAGAGCAAACTTATTGGAGAGCTCAGAGAACTGGAGAATTGCAGGAGAAAGGGACTGAAATTATTTGTGAAGCACTGGGACAGGACCTTTAAGGGTGCTGCAGGCTTAGAGCCTACGGGCTGTTTCAGAAGGGGCTTGATATACTTGGCTTTGGGGAAGCCCTGGGAATTTTACTACTGACTTCACTGTGGAAGAGACATACAGTTATCTTTTTATATAACAAGGGTTTACTATCCAGGTGCTTTGAAGGACACAGGTACTGTTAATTACTGGGAGATTAATTTGATCCTTGTACTTAACCCTCTGACAACATGAGATTTTATATCAGCTGAGAGACTGGGAGAGAGCTCTCTCTTTTTAATATCGCACCTTGTACAGTTCATCAGCTTTACAGATTAGAAGTATGACAGTTCTTAATGTCTCCTAGTATAATGCGCTGGCTGCTCCACAGCCACAGCCACTGACAGATACACTTTAGTTTTTATAATGCTTAGGAAATAGGTGTTTAAAGTCTGTGTTGTTTCTTCTCCAGCACAACATGCGGCTGCAGAAACACTGCTGCAGTGCAAGAGATAAACACTGCGCAGTAACAGCTTTGCCCTCCCAGAGCTCAGTGTTTTGTACTGTATAATCATGATATTCTATAGCTGCATATCTGATAAAGTACCATCAGCTCTTCAAAACACTAGCAATGTCACTCAGACATGAGATGATGTCACGCATGCCTTGTCCCCAAACCCACGCATGATTTTGCAACATGCTGTATGCTCTGTGTATAACAAAACCTAAACAAGTCTTGATTTTGTGGGGAAAAAAATGATGGTGCAACTTCCTTATTTCTTTTTTTTCCCCATTTCTTTCCTATATCGTCTGCTTGTACCAACTTGCATTAATTCAGAATTTCCAACTCTGTATTGCTATCTGTAAGCCCTTGAGCAGACCTGATGCTATAATGCCTAACACCAAAAAAGGTGGCTGAAATTTTCTTTTCAAAGTCATTCAGCACAAATGTACCATGAAAGACCATTGTGCGGTAAGACAGCTTGACCACAGAGTTCTCATGTGCATGGCCTTATTGGAACTTCTTTTAATTGACATTTTAGTAGCCATATAATTTTTTTCTACTGATCTTCTGTCAAGGTGTTATAGGGCCCTGAATCGAATACTCAGGTGTGGCAAATGTTGCGTGGTCTACAGTGACACACAGGGCACTGATTAATCAAGCCCTTTGGCTTTTTATGTTCTTCACCATACATCTTGAGTCTAAGGAGCCTGAACCAATGTTTAGCACAAAATCACATGCCTTCTCAGAATGTAAATTCTAAATCTCAGTAAATGAGAGGTATATTTCTTGGAAATGTTCAGTGCGTGAGTTCAAAGAAATTTAGGTGGCAGTATTTGATTTTTGTTTATTTTAATTCCGAGAAAACAAGAGGTTCAAGTGCCAAACCAACCTTTCAAAATGTTACTGGAGGCGGATTGTTGCAGTGGGGTCTCCTGCAACATTCCCAGAAGACAGCTTGGCCCATGGAAAGAATCAAGGAACGATATTTTTGATAGATGTTCATAGATGTTTACTTCTCTCTGGCCGCATGGTCCCGGCTCAGGCACAGACTGACTCCAAAGTCCCAAGCATCATGGGAATACCAACCTAAGTATCGGATTCTCAGGGCGGGGGTACATTTGAAATGGCCAGTGAGGACCAGAACTGGGGTGCATGTGACCAGGGAGCAGGGGGAAACCCCTTATGTCCCAGACCATGCTTTCACTCCAGGGCCCCTCCCCCCAAGGGGGAAACCTCCACAATGGATGAAAGAATGCCATCTTGCGTTACCTTGCCGTATCTTGATTTGCCTTCCTTTAAATTTCCTTTCATTTTTTCCCAGTAACACTGTGCCATTGCGGCTGTCACAGCCAGAGCCTTTTAAAACCTGCCGCATCCTATTGTCTGTGCCAGCAAGTCACTCAGCCTTTAAAAGTCCTTCCCCTTTGCTGACTTCCAAGAAGCATTCAGAGGGTTCTCCCAGTCTAATGTGTATAATAGCCGTCACCCATCCGACCCCGATTAAAGTGGAGACGAAGTGAACTGGAAGTCCCCAGGCTCTGTCAATGAATTGGTTCCTAAAGGTAAAATCATTTATAATGTGAAAAATTTTGTGGAATAGAAGAAGCTGTAAAGAATCTTAAGGTCATCTACCATCCTTTAAATCCATGCTGTAGTCTAGAACTGCAGCCTGTGACCCTTTAGTCTGTTAAAACATTTCTCTTTAAACCTGTTTTTATTCTTTAAAAGCTGAGTGTGATGTAGTTTCAGCATGGCATATACCAGTTTATCTCTGCTCTACCCATCCCACATTCTCTAATGTCTTCCACAAAATAGGGTGCTGAGAAATGTAAATTACTGATGACTACATTTTTCCAATGTTTTTATAGTCTCAAGTGGACAGGTAATCTGACATTATAGATCTCAGATGTTTAGTAACCTGCTTTTATTAAGAATAAAATACAGATTTTTCCTACTCTAATTAATAATTCTTTGTTCCATTTCTGAAGAACTATATACTTCCTTGGATGCAGGATGATGGTGTGCTTCCCTGGAAGTTCTTGCCTGTTTCTATCTTTCCTATCTGTTCTGTGATACTTGAGGAAAATAGTAACAACTTTTTCTTTACATCTCTCTTAAGTGTTTTCTGTTCCTCCACTGACCTGTCTGAGAGTGCTTCTTGAAAGAACCAACTGATATTTGCTTATTCTTATTTCAAGAAATATCTTGGATTTTCAAACAGTGAAAATACTGACTAAAGTTACATGAGAGCGGACAGTTTGGTGTCTGTACCCAGAAAATTAAGCTGAGACTGACCAATATATGAATGAAGAACTTTGGTTCCCATTTTACAAAGCAGAATTTCACCTAATAATTATGCTACTATAACTGTTATTTATAATTTATATTTGGAAAAATCATCTAGAGGCCTAAGATGGGAATTTAGCATCCATTATGCCTTTTCATGTCATCCCATTTAATAAAATGAGAAGCTCTGTATCCAGGTGTTTGCAATGAAAGCATGGGTCAGAGGACAATGGGTTAAAACAACAAAGAGAGAAAGAGAGGAAAAGGTAACAATGAAATTATTTTGATTAGCAAAATGAGAAGCAGGGCCCAGCAGTGGGTAAATATGGTCAAGAGGAAATAATACATTTTAATAAGCCTTGAAGAAGACTTAGTATATATTTCTGCAAATCTTCTTAACACTGTTTATGTAAAACACAATGTTACTTAAAGTCTTCTATGATTTAGTTAATCAGAATTCTTCCAAGGGAATGAAATGATCATAATTGTTTCATAAATATGTTTAGCATGAAAAGCACCATGTTTTGCTTATTTTTGTTTTGCTCAATTTCGTTTTACTCTTTCAGTATGCTGTGGTTTCTGTACAGAGTGTCTGTACTGTCTTTTTACCAAAAGACTGATTTCCCATATTGGTGGAGTTTCCTAAGACCAGGGGACTTCCATTTTGTCATTTTATCACTTTATCACCAACTGTTTTGTGGCTGTAAATTGCAGGTGAATCTGTTTGGAAAGTCTTCTTCTTCACTCCAAACTTCAGTCCTGAGGACTCCAATGGTTGCTATGATTCTCACGTTTGCTTCTGCCATGGAGGATTCATTACACGACATGATCCTCCACTGCTCTTCGATCTGTCCAGAGACCCTGAAGAGAAAGTCCCACTGACTCCAGAAACAGAGAGTCGTTTCTACAAAATCCTCAGGGTCGTACACCAAGCAGTAGACAACCACACCAGATCCTTGCATGCTGTTCCAAACCAGCTGTCATGGGACAACCTTCTCTGGAAGCCATGGCTCCAGCTCTGCTGCTCATCTGTCTTTCAGTTTTGCTATTGTGACTATGAGTCAGGAGGGAGTCCAGTGGAGGTGCAATCAGGATAAACAAGCTGCAATTCCCTTTCAGAAACTGGACCAGGAGAGTGTGGGTGTCTGACTTGAACCTGTGGTACAAGCCTTCAGAAGGTTTTGTTGTGTTGGAGAAAGACCAGTCTTCAAATACGTATTGCAGCAGAAGAGAGTTTCAGTCAGAAAATGTGCCAAGAGAGGGAGGACAAGACACACCTCTTCTGTCTTTATCACACAGCATGAAGGACATGTTGCCGTCCTATCTGCACATGGGTAGACTTGTAGGCATTTTCTATGGGAGATAATTTCTAGACCTTCAGCTTTTTTCTTACACAGTAAAGAATTTACCTATCTGCCAATCACAACTACAAAATGCACGCTTTCCTGTCCTTTTTGCTAAGTGTTAACCATTAGTAGGGCATAGCACCGAGTAATTAAAAATAGGGAGATAATAGTGGAGAAGTCCTCCTATGGCAGTCATTTGGTAACTGACTGACAGGTTAAGAGCAGACTTGCAACATATTTCTATCAACAAGCATGACAGATATGAAAAAACTGACAGATTGCCAACAGTCTGACTTTGAATGTGCCATAAAAATGCACAGAGCTATGTAGTCGAAGACCTTGTGTCCATATTAAAATTAGGCTTCCCAGCATCCCCACTCTCCTATTCCATGGCAGCAACCTTTGTTTCAAAAGGACACCACTTCAAGTGCACCAGTTGTGTGCTTGAGTGTGTACCCTAAGTCTCCATTAAATATATATTTATATACGTGCAAGCCGAATTCATAACCTGTAAATCCTTCAATCCCTGATATAGGTACAGCCTCATGGTCATAGTCCAACTGATAAAATAAAAGATTCGATCCATACTTGATGTTTGCTTTCGAAGTTCACACGATACTACAAATATATCTTTCACTGTCTATTTACCCTACCTATTCTTCCATTGATGAAACTAATCACCACTAAATAAAATTTGGTCTTCCTTTAAATATCTTTGCCATCTTTTAAGTTCTCTGAATAGGCTCTATCATTTTCTGAAAATAAACTTGGACTTGAGTACTTAAAGCCAAATATAACTGTCTCTGAGTTCTTAGCAAGGTCTTGGGAAATCTACTGTCCTCAAGGGCTAATTTTTGTATCCATTTTTATCTCCATCTTATTCGGGCACATTTTCTTTCCACTCTACAGGCAGATAATCTATTTTCTTTGGCATATAGATATGGAAAAGAAGATATCAGCAAAATAGTAAAATGATTTGATGCCTGATAATAGAAGGTGACTTGCTCCTTATCAGAAAGCAGCAGTTAATTCCCACATTACAACGTGTTAAAACCTGTTTGGGGCAAAAGTGATCTGTGACGATAGTGATGTGATAGCTTCAGTCAGCCAACATTAAGGTTGTGACCTGGTTCTTGTGAACTATTGAAGCATGTCCTGTAAAAATATATTGTGATATATGGTGTAGTTCTCTGTCTGTAAAACCTAGGTTTTATTTGATTTTTCTGTTGCAGTTTCATTCAAAATTTCATTCTCCACAGTATCCAGAAGCCTGTCCTGGGAAATGTACTTTTTCCTTGAAGTTCTATTTTTCATGTTTCACCTTGTGTTCATGATCTTAAATAGTCCTCTGCAAACTCTCTGTAGGTGTCAAAAGTCCTGTGACTAGTATTTATCACTGAATGTACTACATAACCTTAGGAAGAAAAATGCCTCTCATTTGAATACAAATATTCTTCTACAGGAGCAGCTGCCTCTCAACGTCATGGCAGGATCCATACCCCCCAAGTTTTTGGTCCTCACCATGCGGCCCTAGAACGCCTTGGGGCATGGCACTGGTGCCAGTGTGTCTCTCCCTGTAGCCAAAGGGCAGCCCAGGCTGTGGCCAGAGTGCTGGAGCACCATGGTGTGGAGGGATGCTCTTTCCAACTTCCTCTGCCACAGCTTACACAAAACCTTTTCAAACAAGTATTCCTTCTGAAGAATATGGGAAAAAAATATGTGGTGCGTTAGGTATACAGTGCTAACTCAGACAAGGGATTTGGTGTTGTTAGATCTACTTTGTTTCCACAGTTTCTGGTCTGTGACCTTTGCAGAGATCTCAATTTATATTCTCAAGGATATTAACATCAGAAAGACTTCTTTTCATCAGAAAGATGCTGTGTTGCTATTATTTCTTTTCCTTTCTTCCTGCAGATGCAAGAATTCTTTGTTCTGCTAGGCACAACATTTGTTCTGTGCTGCTTGAATGAGGTACAAAAAATGATGACTTTTCTCCTACTCTGATTTCTCCTTGCCTGAATATGATATTTCTTTCATACTCTCCTTTTTGGCTTTTGATGCCATCTTTCTAATCTTTCTTAAAACATCCACACCCCTGAAATACTTTTCCATCTATTTCTTTGCTACACAGTCCTTCTGTTTGCTTGTTATATTGATTGTAATGGCTATTTTGCCCTAATCAATCGGAAAATGAAAAGCAGTCTTTGGAAACAAAATTGACTTCTAGGGCTCCTTGACTCTGCTAACCTCCTGCTTATTTAAGGTCTCGCAAGAATTAACTTTGTATTATGAAATGTGAGTAATTAAAACATAGCTGAGATGCCATGAATAATAAAAATTACTTCTTGTTTGTGGCACAAACTTCATATTTTCCAAAATATAATTTAGTACAACATTTAATACTTTGACATAAGCAGTAAAATCTGAAATCCATTTTTATAATTGTTCCTTCAAGAAAGATTCTGTGAAGAACAGGGCAGTATTTTTCATACTCTATGTTAATACCATTTCAATACCGAAAATAAACCTTCCCTGTATTGCAAATGTATTATACCTTTCAGTACTGTACCTTCCGTTCTGGAGATGGCATGTCAGATCAGGGTAATTAAAGTAATCTTGTTTATCTGCAAAATAAAATGTGAAAGACAATATACCATTTGTGTAATGGCACTGCCTGATCTAACAAGAAAAAGTTTTCTTTTTCACAACAGGTTATTCATGGAATATACATGATTCACAGCTTACTAACAAGGGAGGATCTAGGAGAATGTGCTCTGATACTTGGAAACTGACTTTCAGTCTATCGTTTAATGAGCACTGGTATTGTAACATGGTACCTGTTTGTAGGATTTGTCAGTTTAAACTGGGAGGTTCAGCTTCAGAGCGATGTGTATTCCTCTCCAGTATTATTTATAAGTATCATATCCTAATTTGTGACAGAGTCCCTGTACAGCCCAGAGCAAATCATTGAACTCGTTTCTCAGTTCCTCTGCTGCACTCAGAGAAGGATAACATTATTATGCTAACTGCTAGGAATACTGAAAGAGCAAAAAATTCTGAAAGTGGTAAGCTGGTAAAGGTGCACTCTCTAGTCAAAAGGGTACCTTCTCTGTAGAAGATACAATTTAGAAGCTGGAAAACTAAGATGTAGAAGATCCCTCTATATGAGGGGGTATGTGATACCCTTAAGTTAAAGGTTTTCAGGTAGGTTCTGTGTGTATTGTTTAGTGCATGTGGGATCACGATCTGGAAGAGAGAGAATAGATGGCTAAAAAAGATACACGCTTG
>VYZQ01027614.1:25172-43577 GCA_013400655.1 Mystacornis crossleyi | reverse complement strand
TCCTCAACCCCCAACACCTTATTATATGGTGTAGAGGTCAGCTATGCTTCTATAATTTTTCATTTTCCTTTTTAATTTTAATTTTCCTACTTCTCAATCTTTTATTTATAAGCATTGTTTTTAAGTGCTATTGATATGAAAATATCCACATATATTTTTTCTGTTCTGTCATCTATATTCTAAAAGATGTGTGAAAACAGAGATGAAGAGAGCTATTTTTTTACCTATAAGTTATAGCTGACAACACAGAGGAATCTGAATGAAAGCTCATGCACCATCTGATATTTACAATTTTTTTGACAGCATGTTGCAGTAAGTGATGAGTGTTAACACATGCATTGTCCATCACCATAATAATTATTACCTAAGTTCAGATAAAATGGATGTTCTCTGATCTAGGGTAGCGATCACAGGCTATATGACATTTGAAACTACTTCTAAGAAACTGAAACCTTATCTGGAGAATTTCTCTGCCAAATGAGGGCAAGTAGACTAAGTTTTCAGAACGCTCCGTCACTCAAGCTAAAAGAGAAAAAACTGCATGTCATTCCTTGGATGAGAAAACAAGAGTTGTGTAGAAAAAAAGAAATAGGTACTATTGTTTCTGTAAGCTCAGTGGAGCAATCCTCAAGACTCTTTATATTTTAACAGAATTTTTATCTTGATTTAAAATGGTACTGTCCATAGTTTTGGTTGCCTTTTAAAATTCTTTTCCTACAGGACCAGCAGGATTGCTGCTTGTAAAGTGTAAATATCAGATCCTATGCTCTAAATACCAAGATGCTGAAAGAACTTAAAAGTCACAGGTGTTTCTTATGGAATTTAGCTTGCAGAAAGAGAATATCATAAGCAATCCAATTTGGAAGTGTTCTATATACAGGAACAGGAGTGGTGTGTGTCAGAAAACACTGCTGGATGAATTTTATTTAGATATTTAGAAAAATCAGAGAAATCACCCAAATGAAACTATAGACTAATTTTGAGCTATATTCATAGCCAAACCAGGAGAAATTAAGCTAATATATTTGTTCTTTTAGTATATAAAGCTGGCTGTGCCCTGGAAAGCCTCAAACTGCGGTCTATAATTCTCTCCCTAATGGCTGCTGAATTGCTAGTTCCCATTCACATATTAATTCTTTGCAAATGTTTTTTGGTGCAAAGAGTCAGGATGTTCAGTCTTGAAAAAGGCTCAGGCTTCAAAGCACAGTTTGTCTTTCCCTCTCACATATATTCCAACAAGATTTTTTTTTTTAAATACTAAACAATGGGAAATAGCTCTCTCACTGTGAGATTTACTGCTCCTTACAAGTATCTGACAGTTAACCTTGGCAGTCATTTTATTGCAAGAGGATGCAAGAAAAATTTCTGAAAGTTCTGGGGCTCTGTTCATCTGGCAGCTAAAGGATTCCAGCAAAGCCTTGCTTGGCCTCAGTCTGAGAGTACGGAAGCTTTAATTGTCCCTGTGAATACCTTAAACCAAAAGGAGCCTGAATGTTGTGAGGTATCTCCCAGTATATCTGCCTGAGAGGATTTATGTTGGAGAGTTTATCTGTTCCTATGACTATTTTGCAATGTTTTAGTTGTCAAAAATCTATTGTACTCTTTTGCATTCATTGAATAACTACACTGTATGGCTATTAATGCATATCAGGCACTTTTCCCTATTCATTATTTTTCTCAAAATTCTAAATCATATAATGTAACAGTGTGACTTCATGATGGTTCCTGGTATAATTTGTAATGATTTGCAAAAACTTTACAAACTGATGCACACCGATGTTATTGGGAGAATTTCCATTCCACAATAGGCTGAAAATTAGACACCTTCTGGTAAATATAATGTTTTCAAGAAATATTTCTGAAAATTTTTTAAGAACATACAAACCAATCTCAAAGTTGGGAGAATTATAATATTTGCAATAAGCTTTTTAATATCATAACTATGCAAGAGGAGTCACCCAATGATAATCATACAGAAATCAATGTGAAATGACTTCTAAAGTTCTTTCTTATCAGGAATTTTAATGTCCTAACTTTTTTTTTTCAATTTCATTTAGTAAATCATTTCTTTTTCCATCATTTGCTTGGGAACTTTATACAGACAAGCTTACTGGGGTGCTATCATGATGTTGTCCAGACATGAATGCTGTTGCATTCACAAACATTTGTGACCAAGAAAACAGTTCTCCAGGAATAGTCCATCCCACGTCAAGTAGAGGTCTCTACACCTTGTGTAGGTAAAATGCTATTCTGTGAAGAGTAGCAGCTGTGTCAGCTCTGCACAGTAGCAACGTAAGTAGGAATAACGCTTGGAGGATCCCCAAGTAAGCCTCCATAATTCTGTCTAATGTGAACCTTCACATAACCCTCATTGGATGCCATGTGGTTTTGCTTGTGCAAACAGCTGTATTTAGGAATGTTCTACTTGTGTGAAGTGGTGGCTTTCCCATCTCTGTGATGTATCAGACCCAATGACAGGAGAATAAGTTAAAAAATCCATTTCTGTGTTCTTGGACATGAGGGCTGGAGAACCAAGGAGCATTGTAACTGGATTCTTACGTCAATATTTGCAGTGAGGTGAAGTTTGAACCAGCTGGAGGTCCAAACCCTGTATTTCAAATACTGTGTTTCTGCTACTTTTTGTGACTTAAGGTTTTAAGATACATTCTCTATATGTAGGTCTAGCAGAGATAACATTAAGAACTATGAAGGATAAAGGGCTATATTACTTGTAAGAATTGCTTCCAAAGACAGACTTTCAGTCTTGGCAGGGAATCACAGGTTTCATTCAGGAGAAAAGCAGAAATCAGCCTGACAGTCGGCCAATACTAACTGGACAATTTTGACTATTCCTACCCCTGGGATTTTTGCACAGTTGCATTTCTGTTACATTAGCTATAAATCAACATGTGAATACAGTAAATAGTTAATTAGAAAAAACCCTGTAATCTGTGAAAAGAATAGTTTTATTTCTTCTCCCTCATACTGAAGAAACAACATTTAAGAACAGCTGTCTCATAAAATCAGGGAGGAGAATCTATATAAAAATAATTTATAAGTGTAGTATATGAAGTCAAATTAAGAACTGGGGAAACTGAAAAACTAGCAACAGAGATTTGCTGATAATGTAATGACCTAAAGGACCGTGAAACAAAGATATCTGCATATTTTCAGATTCTTGACGATTTTTCTTCTTACCTGTTTGATTTCCAAAATTTTTAGTTGAATCACTGCAATTGGGATTTTAAAATGAACAAATTCTAGAGATGAAGGGCCACACTATTTACATTAACAAAATTACACTGGTGTTATTTACAATAACAACATGTTCCTTCTTAAATGTCTTAGAAATATCAGAAGAGAAACTGTGTGAATCACCTACTTCCTCTGGCATTATACAGTGTTTTTATAATGGATGAAAAGCTAAAATATTTTGGGATCAGCTTCAGATGTGTTAAATTCAAGTCAGAAAGAATCCCACTGAAATGATACAGAGATGTAATTAGTATCAATCCCTTGACTTTATGGTTGTTCTAGTCTGAAAAGTCTTTTCTTTTAATGTCTAATTGCTAAAATAGAGTTTATACCTCTTGAAATGGGCTTGCATTTCTTCTGGTCTAAAGAGTAATAATTTCGTGGCCTTTTTTTTTCAATAAAAGATTTCCATGGAGAATACTTTTCAAATCTATTCTGAATATTCATTGCCAGAATGGCTTGGTCCCAAAAGTTTTGCATATCGATGTTTTTAGGTGTTGCCAGAATTAATTCCGAAGTCCTCTGTTAGTAATATAGATTCAGTGCACAGAAAACCATCAAAACTTTTAACACATTGCCTCTTGTGTATCTTATTTTATTAGAGGATGATATATTATTAGATCCTCAGTCAGCATAAATCAATCTAATACAACCATGAGGATTTTTGCCAGCTCTGATCTAGTGTCTAGTCAATCCTTGGCCTGTTCACTAAAACAACAGATAAGTTTGCCAAGTTGGACTTACTAGCTTAATTTGAATGCTTCTGCTTTGATATGAGGAAAGTTGGCCTATAGTATCAATCAAAAATGTATTGTTTGATGTTGCAAGTAAAGAATCTTTGGTACCCTAAATTCATTTCATTGCCCCTTCTCTTATACTTGGTGGAGTTTTTTTCACCAAGTTCATACAAATTCAGATAGCAGTCTGTCATTGTTTGTTCTGGATCTTGACGCAGCTTCTGCAGAAGGCAAAGGCAAACTCCCACCAGCCGCTGAGACAGATCAGTCATCAAAGGCAAAAAAGTCCCTGGAGTACTAGTTCTTCAGAGGGATATGCAGAAGGAGATGATCACACAGCAACATCAGTTATTATGTAGAAGGGAATTTTTCTGGGGATGAAGCATTCAGGATGTTTATCAGAGGCTTTTTCATGTTATGTTCTGGAATTAGTATGCTTTTCTATTGCAGAAAATTAGCTGGCTCTTTGCCAGGTAGGATTTTTGTTTCCATTTCCACTACCTTGTGAATTTCCCTGGAAACATTTGTTACTCCAGACTGTGCCTGAATATTTGTCTGTTTTTCCAGTACATGTTAAAAATTTGTTTGTATTTACTAAATGTAAAAAACCCAAGTAACAGAAGTGAAACAGAAAGCATCATGAAATTTGGATATGATCTTTCAAAGCTTTTCCCTGCCAACTTTGGAGGTATTTCTCAGGAGAATTAAGTATACTGAAATACATCATCACTGGCCTTCTCAATTGAAAGGAAATTTGGGTAAGTCCCAGACTTTAGATCTCAAAAGCTGGGTGCCACAAAATCCATGTTTCTTAAAGTATAAAACTATTTTGCCATTTTCAGAAGTTACCCGCTGGGTAGAACCTTGGTCAAGAAACTAAGGGAATTCCCAGAAGAGTACTCCAGACATCTTTTCAAAGACTGAAGATTGGGAGAGGGAAAGTTTAAAAGGAAGAGATGTTTCCACACTGTTGCGGTGGCCCAGCCCACGGATGGGCTGTTTTCCATCAGAGTCAATCAGGACATCCAGCGGATGGATTTCCCCGCCCAGGACAGTGGGTCCGAGGGCGGGTCTAGGGACAGTGCTGAGGGTGGCACCGATGTGTAGGCTGCACCCTCACTGGATACCACTCTAAGTTAGGGCCACCGCCCCCCGTTCTGGTGAGTTCTATGTCCATTTAGAGGTGTTTGGTTTTCTATTGGTTTCTCCCTGTTGCTCTCGCCTGTCTGTTTCCCCCATTGGATATGGTTCGTACCTCCCCAGTTTATGTCATCCTAATGTTTATGTATGTACCCTGTTCCCTATTCAATTAGTTACTGGAAAGTTCTGTTCAGCTAAGTCCCTCATTGGTTGTTTTGAAATGAACCCCCCCCTGAGGTCTTCTGATTTGTTAACTGTCACCCCGTGTCATTTCCCCATTGGTTAACCCACTCTGTACCTCCCTTCTCCTCCCCCTTTATAAGTTGCAGCAATGGTTACGGTATGCTTTTTGTAGCCTTGCTTTCCGGGTGCTAAGTTTTCTCGGCCCCTGGGTCGGGGAATAAAGACTGGTTAGCTGCTACATTGGGATCTTCTCTCCTCCTTTGCCTCTGCCGCTCGCTACAACGTTTCATCAGACTGCTGCCAGCTCCACGCAGGAGCCCTGAGCAGTGACAGGGACCTGTCTGCCGAGCTGTGGCTTTGCCCCTGACCGGGACACCTCAGCAAGACGCTTGCTTGGCCTCCGCATGGCCAGCCGTCAGTGTCACCACACTCCCTATTTGGGCAAAGGAAGTACTAAGATCCTTACTTGCCTTTTCCAACTTGTCTTTCATGATCTCATATTTACACCTCACTTTCCTCATTTTTTATTTCTTCTCTGAGACTGCTGTGGACAGCATCACAGTTCCTGACAGTGTGCTGGCACAAGACAGTATTTGTATTAGCAGTGTTGCTAAAGGATTTGGAAAGATTTGTCCTGTAATACCAGTACTGGATACTCAGGCATCCAGACAGTGTAAACTGGTGGTCAGTCCCACCAGTGGAAAGATTCAATGCGTTGTAACTGGTGGGTGAGTGTTGGCTGCCTTTGCTGAGGTTAGAAGCTGTGCCACATAAGATGCTCTACTTTTATTCTAGGGTATATAAAACACTAAAATACACCTGATGCACTATGAAACAGTAAGATAACAGATGTCTTATGGTTAAGAATATACCCAAGATGGGGATTTTTGCTTGTTTATTATCCTAGAGACAACATATGGTTTTCTGTTTTTCTTAGTTGTAAGAGTTATTCAGCTTCAAGGAATGCATGTTATTTGTCCACATATTCTTACAGCCATGCATTTCTAGTCAGTGTTGGGACCTCACATATTTATCACACAATGATTATTACCTCTTCTTTGTGGACAGATGCCTGTTTCTGGAATAGAATTTTGCCACTTTGTCTAGTGTTTTTTTTCTCCTTTTGCTCTGGGTATCAAATAAAAGTAATTCTTGCATTTTGTGCTGTGGAACTACTCCCTGTTAGAAAGCTCTTTGCTAAAAGATGTTTTTATCTCATTCTCTTGCAATCTTTCTCTCAATAATTGATGTGACTCCATTTACTTCCATAGATTCAGCTGGCTAAAAGGTGTTGCAGTAGGATCCTTCTTGAAACTAGATCTAATCTTTTCACAGCCAGTCAGAAGGTGGTAACAGATATACCACAAATCCTCATTTGGACTTGGATGGTTTAGGATTACACAGTAGATAATAGCATTATTGAGTCGGTTTTTTGCTGTTTTAATTTCCACAGTTATCCTTACAGTAACTTTGTTTCAGTCAAAACAGTTTCATATTTATCCTAGAAACATGATATGACATAGCAATCTGAAGGAAAAAGTTGATTTCTATCTGAGACGTAAAAAATTTGCTCATAATCACTTTGCAGTCATTCTGGACCATAAAACTAAAAAAGTAGCCTATCCATTGTTTCTATCAGGAATAATTAAGATAAAATAGGACATGAAGATTTATTATTTAGATGCTTCTTTTCTGAAACCAGTAGTTCTCATGAACGTGGGAGACTTGCTGGGGCTTGATTCATGTGTATTTTGTCAGAAAGAGTCTCATGGTTTGAGGGATAATCTCATTTCACACGGTTCGGGGGGAGGGCAATTTTTAAGTGCAGTCAGTAAAATGACATTAACTACAGTGAATACTCATATGCAAACAAACACGAAGTCCTGTGTGAACTGATCCTCAGCTTCCTGTGGGAATGACATCTTCAACGGATTATATTTGAGCTCACTGAGAATCAGCTGGGATGACAGCTGAGCTGGAAGCTTTGCCAGAATACTGGCTGCCGTCTGGTTTTGTATATGTTTGTGATACCTATACTTAGGCTGTGCTGTCTGGGGTAGAGACAGTAAAATTGGTATGATGGACAATTGTAAAAGGAACCTGATGTGTGATTCTTCTGAGCAATTGTAACATTATTTGAATAGAATAGAATCAAATCATTAAGGTTGGAAAAGACCCCCAAGATCGTCAAGTCCAACCTCTGACTAAGCGCTACCATGCCAAGTAAACTATAGCAGTGAATGCCGCATCCAGTGATTTCTTGAATTTCTAGGCATGGTGATTCCACAACTTCCCTGGACAGCCCTTTCGACTACTTACCCACCTTTTCAGTGAAGAAATTCTTCCTGATTTCCAACCTGAACCTCCCCTGATACAGCTTGAAGCTATTTCCTCTTGTTCTGTTGTACGTTACCTGGGAGAAGAGACTGACCCCCACCTAGCTACAACCTCCTTTCAGGCAGTTGTAGAGAGTGGTAAGGTCTCCCCTGAGCTTCCTTTTCTCCAGACTAAACAACCCCAACTCCCTCCGTTGCTCCTTATATGACGTAACTCTCCAGATACTTCACCAGCTCTGCTGCCCTTCTCTGAACTCACTCCAGCCCCTAAAGGTCCTTCTTGTAGTGAGGGACCCAAAACTGAACACAGGATTTGAGGTGTGGCCTCACCAGTGCCAAGTGCAGGGGGACAATCAGTGCCTTGGTCCCACTGGCCACAATATTGCTGATACAGGCCAGGATGCCTTTGGCCTTCTTGACCACCTGGGCACACTCTGGCTCACTGACACACCATTTTTTTTTCCACCTGGCAGCTTTCCAGCCATTCTGCCCCAAGCCTGTAGCACTGCAGGGGGTCGTTGTGACACAAGTGCAGGATCCAGCACTTGGCCTTGTTGAACCTCATACAAATGGCCTCAGCCGCTTGATCCCTCTGCAGAGCCTTCCTGCCTTTCAGCAGATTAGTGCTCTTGCCCAGCTTGATGTCATTTGTGAACATGCTTAGGGTGCACTTGATTTTCTCATCCAGATCATTGATAAAGGTATTAAACAGGACTGGCCCAACACTGACCCCACTGGCGACCAGCCACCAGCTGGATGTGGCCCCATTCATCACCACCCTCTGGGCCTGGCCATCCAGCCAGTTTCAATCCAGCAAAGGTTGCACCTGTCCAAGCCATGGGCTTCCAGCTTTTCCAGGAGAATGCTGTGGGAGGCAGTAAGTAAGGCTCTACTGAAGTCCAGACGCACAGCAGCCACAGCCTTTCCCTCACCCACTAGATAGGTCACCCTGTCCTAAAAGGAGATCAGGTTAATCATGCAGGACCTGCCTTTCCTAAACCCATCGTGGCTGGGCCTGATCCCTTGGTTGTCCTGTATGTGCCATGTGATTGCATTCAAAATAAACTGTTCCATAACCGTATGTCAAGATGCTTCCTGAAGTATGTTCTCTATTTATGAACTGTTTTATGACTCAGGGATTTTTTTATTTCAGTTGGTAGAACTGGTTATTTTCGGGCGTTATGCTTACTTTATTTCTTGATAGCAAGGTAATTTCTGAAAAGTAAAACTCATTAAGCATAGAAATTAGATGCACAGAGTGAAATTAGCAAGTTATGTATATGGGCAACATAATACAAAGCTCTGAACAGAGGTGTGGCTCTATCTTGCTGGCCTTTCTGTCTGTGCATGTGTACTTAGAGCTGCATTACTTTGCTTCATCAGAAATGAAGGGGTTATATGTGAACAGATTAAATACTCACATCCTTTGGCAAAAACCATGAGGGTGATGTGAACCCTTAGTTCCTTCAAAAGTACTGCCACTAAGTAATGCTATTAGGATCTCTTAGAGGCAATTTATTGATGTGAAAATTACAGCAGTGATATAACCTACAGTCCAAGAAACAACAACAACAAAAAATCAAATAGGAATAAGAAGGCTTTTTCATACATTTATAAGGTTGTCCTGAGCCTTCTTTTCTTTAGGTTGAGCAGTCCAAGCTTCCTCAGCCTTTCCTCAAATTTCATATGCTTATCTTCTTCATGGCCCTTGGCTGAATTTACTCCAGTATGTCAATGTCTCTCTGGTTCTGAGTGGCTCACAGATGTACCCAACAGTCCAGATGGGTCCCACCGGTGCTGAAAAGAGGGGAAGGATCACTTTCCTCATCCTGCTGGCAGCACTCTGCCTAGTACAGCTCAGGAGGCTATTCGCCTTTGCTGTGATGTCCCTTTGCTAGCTCATGGTCAACTTTATATCACCAGAACCCTGTACTAGTTTAAAAGCAAACCAGTGAGAGACTCCAAGTCAGAAATACAATTTAATAGGAAAAATAAAATAAATGCAATAGTACAAAAAAAACCCCACTGACAGAATCAGAATACTACTTGAGCCCCCGTCTGTCAGGGTGTGTTGGCAGCTGTCCGATTAAATGGTGGCTGCAGTCCTCCTGGAGTGATGGTTCTGTTGAAGTAGTGATCCTGTAGAAGGGTCTGGTCTTCCTCTGAAGGTCCAGTGGTGGTGTAGAAGGGTCTGGTCTTCCTCTGGGAATCCAGTGGAAAAAGGCTGCTTGTTCAAAATCTCAGATTATATCCAGGGTGGAATGCTTGGTTCCTCCCTCTGGGCGGAGCATCTCACAATGGGATGATGTAATTTTATCAGTCATGCGGTGAGACTAGATGGCCCATTAACAGAAGATACCCCCCTGGAGGGAGGATGGGTCATGGGAGAGATAAGATCACTTCCCCACCTGGTTTCAACAGCTGGCCCACTAACAGAAGATATCCCCGGAGTTTATCAGGGATGAGTCATGAAGGAGATGGGGAACGTTGCCCCACCAGTTTTCAACAGCTTATGAAGATGGTGATAAAATACATACTTTTGGGCAAATCTTACCCTGTAACCTGGGACAGACTCCCAGGACTTTCTCTGCTTTCCAGCTGGTCATCCCCAGCTTGTGCTGTTTCAGCCAGAGAGCACAAGAAGTGGTCTTGGTCTCAGTCCCCCTCAAAGGAACTGGTTTCACAGACAGCTCAAGGTAGAATGGCTTTTCAACTCAGTCAGCCTCACTACATGTGTAAAACTGACTGCTGTGAATATCTTTCCCTTCCTAGAGTATTTTTAACCATTCTGCCATACCCTTATAAAATGAACAGGGATTTATGAGTAGCAGCCTCTGTCTGAATAGAAGTTAACCTGTAAAGGAGTCTAAAGAGCAGAGACAAGATAGAAGTGCTAAAGTGGAGCAGCTTTGTAGGAGCTGTGATGCGTATCATTATTCCCTTTCACTGAAGTTACATAGTTTTGAAATTATTATTACTGCATTTGATTTGTCAAAGTGACACTTCTTATGTAATTAAAAATAACTAACTTAATAGCTTGTTTTCAAACCTAATGCCTAGGAACTATCTTCTTTCATTTTATTTCTAGCTGAGGCTTAATGGTGGTCCAAACCTTTGCGGACTTAGAGCTGTCTGTCCTTGCTTGAATGTGCTGTTCTGTCAATGCTAAAGAACCCTTTCAGGCCTGAATTGGAAGGAGTATTTTTCTTGACATTATGCAACTGCCATAATTCCATGGTTTCTCTTCAATCCTAAGGTTGCTTGACTCTAGCATGTGATTTGTAGATATAGTGAGGAGTATATTCACTGTGTCCTGCCTCTATAAAGAATCATCACAAGTCATTGCTAACGGATAGCTTGTCAGATGGGGAATGATTTAATATAATTTAATTTCAAATGAAGTTCATTTGAGTGAACTGATTGGTATGAATGCTAACAGCTGTCAATTTTAAAACAATAATTTATGCTAAAATCTCCAGGATATAAAAGAAAACAGAGTAGCCTGACAGTATAAAATGTTGTGCGCGAAGTAGGTTTTCCCTCTAACATTATTTTTGGCTTTTTATACTTTGTGCATTGAATCAGTGACACTTCATTTATGTGTATTCTCTTTTAATAACCTGAGAAAGTGCGGGTTAAATAGAAAACTTTTTAAAGGTCTTGTTGATTTAGTTTAGGAATGAGGTCCTTGATATATTTCATATGCTACTCAAAATCAAGTTGTTTGTCATAATTTAGCAACATTTTACAATGTGCATTTCATTCAATGCCCTTTAAATCTTGACTGAGTATGCATTTTATATATAGTACATATACAGTATACAAACTCTGGACATAATATGCAATCTCAAGGTACCCCATATGAAACAAAAATTATCTAAGCTTTTCATTTAATTGCATAAATTCTCTTGGTCTTTTTGAAGGCTTGAAGACATGGGACTGTATCTACTGTTACAAAAAATACTAAAAACTGTTTTATGAACAGGGCTCAGCTAAATGCAGCAACACAGTCTGTCTTTAGTTGGAACAATAACCTGGATTGGACTCAAGAGCAGCCCCTTTTCTTACCGTGAAAGGAAGAAGCTTTGGGATGAGCAGCACTCTAAAACTTCTGTGTGACACATTTGAAAAAAATGATTAAGGATGTTATGTAAACACTGTGTCTTAGTCCTTTGCAGATGGAGGAGCTCTCTGCTCCCATCTTTTGGTGACCAGCAGGAAATCTGCTGTTTTAATCTACACGTTATGTTCTATCTAGAGCTACATCTGGATGGGGACTCCGGGTCTCCTGACTGGATAGATTTTGCACATGAAGAGATCTGAATAACTGGGAGCTCTTCTCACTGATAGAATAAGACCTGAATGCTGACTCCAAAAGCTTTGCAGTATGTACTTTTAAAAGTCACTGGGAAGTGGCACTGAAGGAATGTAAGGAGAAATAAGGGTTCCTTCTTCAGGTACAGATTCTTCTCAAGGAGAAGAAACCTCCACCTATACAGGTTATTTGTGCTAACTTTCACATACATAAATTGCATTAGTTTTGCTTACATGTGTGCAATTAGAACTGTAGACTAAGCATAGATAACAATAGACCTAAACATGTTCCGAACACTAATCCATTCTCTTTCTTAGAGATAATTTAGGACATTATTCACTCAAAATAGAATGAAAATGTCTTAAATATGATCCAGTACACCATAAATACAATGTTTTGGGGACTTTTGTATTGAAATTACTATTATTCACATTATTTCTATCTACAATACATGTAATATCTGGAACAAAATTCTTGCAAACCAGTAAGCACTCTTTTCTACATGGTATTTCATTTGCAGCCAGTGCACTGGAAAAAACATCTGTATACAGAGGCTTTGGTCTTCAGACATGGAACTGCAAAAAATGTTTCTCCATAGTTTAGCCATTTGACATGTGTGAATAAATAGTCTTTGTTCTCCTTTTGCTCTAAGAACAGCTTTGCCAAACTCTGTGTCACTCTCACAAGTTCTGTCTTCATGTCCCTGTGTATAGTATTACCATTATCTGAAGTAAAGAAACAAAACAAAACCTAACTCCATTAGACTGCAGTGAAACGGGGGCAAGGGAAAGAGAAATTAGGCCCTGATTATTTAAAGTGCAGCTGTGATGGAAATGAGGAAGGAAAGAGAAATGTGGGAGGATGAGTAACAAAACCAGAGAAGTGTATGGAAACTACTGAATTTTCTCAGGGGCATTCTCCACCCCATAACACAGCATGTTTGGTAACTTTGCAAATCTCCAACATAGTTATACAAAATCTTTCTCTCTCTCTCCCATTATACCCAGTGTGTGTTTCATCTATGTGACACTGATCTCCTTGCAAGAATCTTAGTGTATCATTTGAACTAGTAAATGTAGATGTCTGAAATTTCTGGCAAAACAATTTTAACTCACATTTAAGATGTCTGGCAGAAGATTCAATTCTTCTAGTTACTTAAGCCTGGGGCAAACTGCTATGTTTTCCTGAGCTAAACTTTCTTTCAGGAAAGGAAAGTTTGCAATTGGCTTAATCATTTGAGCTCTCAAGCGGGGAATTTTCTTCGTGCTCACAGGATGTTTCTCAGCAAACAAATGTATTTATAGTAAATAGGGTAAGATACAAAATTAGATTTAATTTGCCTCATTGATAAGTGGGATAAAATATATAAAAAATAAAAAGAATGTCTTCAAAAGCTTCCCAACTGTAATAATATTCATTTTTTTTAAAGCAAAGAACTTCCACCTTCTGAAAAGCAGATTCTAAATTTTTCAAGTCAAGTCCAAAATATTAAGAGGAAAAAAAGGATCTCAGTATTTAGATCTGAAATATGGGTGAAGAATTTAAAAGGTTCTAGCTATAACACCCAACAAAGTCACAAAAAATCTCCTCAATTTTATTTGTATTCAATTTCCTTACATATTTGTAGCCACATTTCAAAAGAATTTTAATGAAAATTCTAGTTTAGGACATGTGATGATTGGTAAATAAAAAAAGACAGTGTAAGAGAAATAAACATATACAACAGTTGCCCTGGACATGAATCAGTTTTGTGAAGAAATCAATTTCAGTTTATATTTAGTCACAAAACTTTTTCACAGGCTAACAGCTTGAGAGCAAGTGTAGGCAGTGGGTGTAGAAACTGTTTGGGCAATACTGTATCCAGGTGTGCTTTCTGCAAATAAATGGAGTCCAGAAATTGAGATTTTTTATCCTATTTAAGACCTCAT
The DNA here is from genome assembly GCA_013400655.1 of Mystacornis crossleyi. Lineage (NCBI taxonomy): Eukaryota > Metazoa > Chordata > Aves > Passeriformes > Timaliidae > Mystacornis > Mystacornis crossleyi. The sequence continues at coordinate 29,683 of VYZQ01027614.1, read as the reverse complement.
TTAAGACCCCATTTAAGAGATTATGACCCCATTTAAGGTGAGACATAAAGGCTCAAAGCCTGGTGCTCAAACTTCAGTTCTTCAAATGAAGATTTACTGAGGGCTGATACTTGTGAATCAAACCTTCCCTGTACCAGTGTAAAATAATATGTAGAAGCACTAAGTGAACACGTATGAGCAGCATGGTGACAGTAACATAATACAAAAATGTGAGCAGGAGTGTTTCTGCGTGGTGACCAAAGCTCTGCCTGAAAGGGTGAGGACAGAGCCTGCAGGGAAGTGCCATAGTGGGAGTCTGGGCCCTGTGTGCATGGTGGCCACATGCCACTGCTAAGACCTTCCTTTGTATCTTGGCATAACTGGGCATGAAACCTCATAGTCCGCTGGTAACCAAACTCTACACAGGCATGTGCACATGTTTGGTAAATGGATGCGAACTATGTTTGAAGACTCCGCAATTATCACAGCTAGTTCTTATATTTTCCTCTTAGCTATTTGAAAGCTATTTAATTGAAACTCTCCTCTTTTATCACTTCAAATAGGCATTAAAAAATAAAAAAAATTTATAAAATTGACATTGTGCTTAGATTTTCAAAATGACAAAATGGGCATATTGGGCAGAAATATGTTCTTCAGGGAGAGTCAGCACCAGCAAATATTATATTCTGATTTTTAATGGAAAATCATATGCCTTTCAAAGAAAGGGCTGGCTTATTTGCATATCTGTGCTGTCTTTCCTTTAAGATCCCTATTTGAATTCAGGAGATCCTTAGACTGCAATATTCATTGCGTGAGTAGAGTGATAATGTAGGCAAAGGGAAGTTTCAATTATTTATCAAATACAGGAACCAACAGCTGTTCTCCCACTTTTTCTCCTTACATTCTTCTGGAGAAACAGGGAAATAACTAATCACCCTGCCTGGAAGTTACTGCATTGAAATACTTTAGCTGTGTTCATTCCTTGAGGAGTTAGCTCTGAGCTACTGGAAGGTGCTCCTGTACAGGCTGTTATAAGATAATCGACGGCTCATGTGTCTCAGCATGACTTGAGTTTTTCAGCATAAAAAGTCGCTAAGAAATGCAGAATAACTTAATTGATGAATTATTGGCCTGTTGAATGGTATATTTCTCTTGCACTGCATATATTTAAATCTGGCTGGTTATAACCAGTGTAGCATCCTTGCAAACATGGCACTGACATAGTCTTTATTAAGGTAATTATGTAAAGTATATATCTGAATTTGCTCAATCCTTATATCTTGTTTTGTGACAGAAATATTTGATTTAGACTGTGTGATATGCCAGCACAGGAATACATGTTAAACTTTAATCTATTTGGATATTTAACTTCAATTCACTTAATGTGATATACACAGAAAATATGAAGTAGTCTTGATACTGTTACATATAAGTGGTGTTTTGGAAAGCTGCCATACCTAAACAGAATTCCTACACAGGAAAAAAAGAGGGTTCAAGATTTCAGTTGTAACAGAAGGAGAGGTCCACAAAGAGAAGGCCCTGCGCTGGGCACAGTTTCATGGCAAAGTCATGTAGATTACTTTAGGCTGGATGCTGGCTCATCAGTGCTCAGAAAGGCACCTATAGAGTTTGGCCTTTATAAACAGGATAGGCTCTGAGGAACAGAATAACAATTAGCAGTTAGAAAACTAAACATTGCTAGAACACTACTGACACACCTCTTGCGCCAATTTGTTTCAGGAACAAGGTTCATTCCTCAGAGCAGTGTGTATATCACTGCCTGTGGGAAGAGGACCTTAGAGAAGTTCCTCTCTAAGTCTTAAACTTCTCTAAGGAAACACTCTGGAACAGAGTCCTTATACACTGGCATATTTCCCTGGAAAATTCCAAGTGTCAGAATGAAATGAAAAAAGACCAGAATATCTGGAAAAGGAAGGGAAGTAATATCATCAGTCTCTGGTAATGGGAATAAGAAAATTGAAGAAAAATGGATTTTAAGGAGAAAAAAAGGATTAATTGAAAAAGAATCATTATATTCACATGCATTTCAGCATGTGAAATCTTTACAGTACCTAAATAGAAATAAACATTGAAATTTCACTCCTGAGTGTTTCTGGTATATATAGTAACTACTGTTGGAAAGGAAATGCTAGAATTTTTTACTTAGCATGAATTTTGAAAAATCAATGAGACAGAGAAGGAAATATAAAAATAACTAGCTTGTAAGACAGATACATCTGCCCCAGATATATAGCCACATTCAAATTTGAGTCCCTAAAGAGTAACTGAGAAAAAATAGGGACACAAATTCCTTCACATTTTGTGAGGTGCAGCTTTGCACCTGTCACGCAGAGCACTCACTGCCAGCAGTCAAGAGGCAGACAGGAGGGAGTGTTGTGCTGTGCTCTGGTAATGCTGAGGATGATGGACACAGGGCAGGCAGCATGGCAAAAGCGCCAGGATGCCATTTGTCAGCCAGAAGTGCAATATATAACCTAATCTCTATATTACAGTTTGTTATGTCTCCCTCTTTGACTGCTCCTTTCCCTTCCCATTGCCCATTAAGATATTTCATCTTTTTTGCATATTTTCCAAGAGTATGCTGACTTTCTGAAAATCTCTGCTGTACTCTGAATTTAAAACACTAGAATCATGGCANGGACACAGGGCAGGCAGCATGGCAAAAGCGCCAGGATGCCATTTGTCAGCCAGAAGTGCAATATATAACCTAATCTCTATATTACAGTTTGTTATGTCTCCCTCTTTGACTGCTCCTTTCCCTTCCCATTGCCCATTAAGATATTTCATCTTTTTTGCATATTTTCCAAGAGTATGCTGACTTTCTGAAAATCTCTGCTGTACTCTGAATTTAAAACACTAGAATCATGGCAAAACAAAAATGACAGGTGACAGACATTTCAAAGAACCGCAAAACCTGCCTGGATTCCTTCTACTTCACTTTAGAAAACTCTAATGTGAACATCTGTTCTCAGAGTAGTCCGGCTCATTTCATCACCATAAATGAAGAAAATCAATACTTTTACAATTTGATGGGATTCACCCTCTGAATATCTGTGCTGTGGTCAATCTTTCATAGACATGACTCATTCCCTTCATCGATGGCAGAAGGAACCAAGGGTGATGAGCTTGGATGTAAACCTGTACCTTGCAGGTATCCAAAGTTAAATGAAATGACCCTTGCTGAGGCTGTCCATTGTGAGCAGATAACTCGTACATGTTTTGCACCATTTTGTTTTGCAGTGTCCCAGTGAAGGGTTAGCAGCTAAGGGGTGTTTAATAATGTCTGTTTCAAAATGCTTTCCAATCGTAGCAACGGAGGATATGTGATAGCAGGCATAGTACCTACAGTGAGTGCCAATTCTTCCTTTCCCATGAACAGTTAGTTAAGTCAACACAGCATTTCTTCAAACTAACAAGAAGCGTATGAGTATCCCTGCAAATAACACAAGCTCAGCTTTTAGCAGGAATGACATTGTTAATTAGAGTGCAGATGGTTTAGGTTGCTGATCAGCTACATAATCAGATAAGTAAGAGTGACCGGATGCAGAGGAAATTACAACATCAGCATACAGAAAATTTTTGTTGTTCCTATGTAAATTAAATGACTGTAATTCACTCTGCTGTGTATGTATATTTAGTCACAGCCGGCTAAAAGGATATAGTCATTCCAGACCATTCAGTTCAGGTAATATTTCTAACCTCTCATCTGGCATGTAGATGAAACCTGTAAAATCCTCAGTTTTTCTTTCTTTCTTTCTCTCTTTCTCTCTTTCTTTCTTTCTTTCTTTCTTTCTTTCTTTCTTTCTTTCTTTCTTTCTTTCTCTCTCTCTCTCTTTCTCTCTTTCTCTCTCTCTTTCTCTCTCGCTTCCTCTCTTTCTCTCTTTCTTCCTTTCTTCCTTTCCTTTTCTTTCTTTCTTTTCTTTCTCTCTCTCCCTTTCTCCCTTTCTTTCCATGGAGAGTCATGGACTTTATCTAGCTACTTTCTCTACCATTTCACTACTTTATTGATATATAGCTTGAAACATATAGCTTGAATATTCATAGTTTATAATAAATACTAAAGAGTAAACATAATACGGTTGCTCAGTTTCAAGACAAGGAAATTCAGAGGAGAAATGTAGTAGTTCACTGGCAATAGGTCCCATAGGAATAATTAGAATAACTCACTTGTGCCCAGATCCTTAAAACCAAGAGTTGCACTGAATTATTTTATTATAAAAAGCTNTTAGTGTGTTGTTTTTAATACCCTTCATATCTTCCCCGACCAGAATCAAGAAGAATGTCTGTCCAAGGAACCATGTGCCCAGTAGAAAGATCTGGAGGTCTTTTGTACCTTGAAAGTTTTTCACTTAACATTTCTACTGCTAGATGATAGAGCTTTTGGTGGTTCCCAAAAAATACCTGCATTGTTTTAAATGTTCCTCTCCTATAGCAACAGGCAACAATATAGAAATTACTTGTCAGGAATGACTGACATAAGGTAAAAAATAAAAAAAATATTTAATAATTTC
>VYZQ01027614.1:0-15592 GCA_013400655.1 Mystacornis crossleyi | reverse complement strand
AACACTGGGAAGAAGTTGCTGTATTTTGCCGTAAGGTATTAACTCAAAGACAAAGGTAACGAGCAGTAGCTCGGATGGTGATTGCCTCCTGAGGCTTGCACTTTGCAGTTTGCTGTCACTCCAAAAATTGTCTCATATGGAAAAAAAAATGAAGGGCTGAGACCTTTTAGGTGAAAGAATGTGTGTATATAAATATTCAAGCATGTAAAGAGATTGTTTGCAGAGGCAACTAAGGTGAGGAAATGGATGAAGACAGGAAGAAACTTTACTCACTAGATTCATTAGAGTGAGCTTTGAAGACTTGAAGGAGGTGGCGCTGCACTGAAGCTTTGATGTATGAAGCAAACAATTTATAAAACTCGTGTAATTACGCATATCATGCAGGTACCATGGAAGATGACATATAATGCAGGGAATGGGGGAGTGAACAGAAAAATACCCACTGAAACACATGAAAAATGTCACTGAGCAAATGCATAATGCTTTTTTGTGGCTCTTTTGCAGAGAAAATACTATGGGAACTCCAGAGTGCAAGTATGTGGGATATATTATAGACCTGAAATCTCATCCTGTTTGAAAGATCATCTGGTTTCAAACTATGAACATCAGTTTACATTAGTACGTGTCTGTAATTTTGTTCCATTAAAAACAGCAAAGAAAAATCTCTCAGATCTTATGCAAATATGGAGCAAAAACTCAGTTCAGAAATTGTCAAGTTACAATGGGAAATGCACCATGATTTCAATGAGTAATTTTCAGAAGATATTGGTATGATTGGGATGCACTACAGGTAGCATCTTTTCTTCCTAATAAAATAGTACATTAATTTCTTGAGCTCAAAATATCACAGTTGATTTAGTTAAGTACAACCAAAAAGAGTTGTAAAATACTTAGTGCAGTAGAGTTGGCACAGTAAATCACAACGAGCACCCAAAGTGGGCAAAAGTTTATGGCCTTTTCTGAAGGAAACTGTAGAAGTATAGCTAGGGATGCCAGAAGATCCAGTGTCTGAACTTTGAATTTCAGGTCGTTTTAGAAAATTCAGTGGCCAAAGACAACTCCTATTTTTGCAAGACATAAATCCATGAGATTGAAATTCTGTCTCTCCTGAAATTTTAACATGTTGTAATACTTTTAATCATGTTTTAACCTCTTTGTTTAACTTTTTTTTTTCCCTAGTGTAAAGGAAACTCATTTATGCTTATGCCCACTAAAACTTCTTCTAAGATGTTACTACAATAGTTCTTTTCAATTTTTGTCTGAAACAGGTTTTCAGGAAACAAATGTGCCTAGAGGAAGGTGAAAGATAATAAAGGAAAAATTCACTCCTTTCAGACACACCTTGTGACATACATTTTCTCTTTTTTTGTCATTATTTGCAATCATGTAACCACACATGATCAATAAGCCTGTTTGTGTGATATACTATGAATGGACAGTTGTACTTAACCAAAAATAGTATTTGTGATTGATATTTGTGATTTGAATTAGATAGACTAGGAGATTCTATGCAGTAAAATATCAATAAATACTAAAGAGGTGACTTGAAAACACAATCAGTAAAGTAAATGCAGTGTTTATGATATATATGTCAAAGTTATGTTTTAAAATACAGATCAATTCTTTAATAAGTTTTTTTCTACTAGAGATGTTAATTACTATTTACTCCCACTTGTCTAACTTTGACAAGCTCAGATTCCCACTTATACAACAAAAGTCCTGCTCAGCTATTAACATCATGGGAAATGTATTTATAGGCACTTTGTCAGGCCCCATAGTTAGAAGAGTCAGCAAAGCTTACTCATTCATGTTTCTCATGAGCCTTTCCCCTCTCTTCCCCCCTGCTCTCCAACTGTCCCTAACAAAAAGCTGCGACTGTGTTTGCTGTGTACTGTGAACTGTTTCATTGCTGGCAATTAAAAACAAAGGAAATCAAACCTTTGTGGGAATTTATGAAGTGGTGATAAATCCAGTACATGCCATCCATATGCTTTTCAAACTTCTTCATATAACCTCAGTTTTTTTTGTTCTAGGATAAAGAGCAAGGAGTTTGCTAAATACAATTGTTTAAAAGAAGGAAAATCACTGTCATCCAGTGTCCCCCATTCTCCCTGTCTCCCCCATATCCCAGCTTTAAAACAGGACATTTAGAAGGGGGGAGGGTAGTTCACCAGAACAGCCTAAATGCTATAAAAGCTGAAGACTGTAGATGACACAAAGCTGTATCTCCTACGATCAGACATAAAAAGAAGCTAAGGAAAGGCCCAATTAAAAGTAACCGAGACAGAGTGCAATTGCACAGAAAGGTACAGAAGAGTGGGAATTTAGGCTATTATAAACACAGAGTCATGGTGCTTACACTATCGTACCTTGAAGTGAAATAGAATCACTGCAATTGACTCCAGTGTTTTGCCCAAAGTCTGACTTAATCAGAACAGAAGACAAAGGAGCAAAGTTTGCAGTTTGCTGTGCTGGTGAATATCTTGGAGAACATGAAAAACTCCATTCATGCTTCAAGACTCGCCTTTGGCATTGTAGGAAGAACTAAAACTGACTGTCTTACCAGCTGAGGATTTCCCACTTACAGAGAGTTATAGGCTGCATGCTTGGAGGACAACTTGGACTTGGCCAGGAGGAGCAGGAGGGAATGAGCCCAGCCTCTGCTGTTCTCTCACTGCTGTCAGCTGGCACTTCCCAGGGGTTGTTCTGTCAGCTCCCACAGACCAGGCTGAGGGGCACGAGGATTCATACAGGCTTTGGAGACTAAGAAAGGAAAAAGGAAGTCTAGTTTGCTCGCTTTAAATTTGTATAATACTTGGTATTATACAAATTAGTAAACTATCTTCTCTATATTTATCATGATTAGTATGCACAGTTCTGCAACTGAACTAGTGTCATAACCACAGGAAGCAGAGAGAGTGCTGGCTAAAGGCACCAGCCCCTCCAAGCTGAAAATTTTTATAGATGGCTCAAGTATTGAAGATGAGCACTTCTCATGCAGAGTACAACTGAGGTGAGAAGGCAGCAGAAAGTAGTCTTTGTTTCAATCCTCTAAACCAGGCACAAGGGAAATATGGACTTCATGCTCTGGCTGACAGGGTTGATAACCCAGCACGGCACAGGGACTTGGTGACAACCCATGTGCTGGATAACACTGCATCTTTCCACAAATTGTCCTTTCCCTGCATCCCTATCTTATTCATTGTAGGTCTTCTCTGTTCTGAAAGACATAAGGCAGAAGACCTCCTGATAGCAAAACTATGAAATTCGCTTTGTGAACTTTTTTTAAAGCCTCAAAGTGTTTTTGCTGGTTTGTTTCTTTCTTTTTACTTCAGAGTAAGGGAAAAAATTTAATCTTTCCAAAACAGCTCTTCTGGTTTGTACACGTTAATTCATTCATCAGTTCCACAGCGTGGCTTTCACTCTGTTCTCATTTCCTCTTCAAGCCCCACTTGAACTCAGAGATTAATTGATAGCAGTAATAAGTTGCTGTCATCTCTCCAATGGCTATAAGAGAGAATTGAGACTGTTTGCCAATAGGATTCAGTAGTGCTATTTTGGAATATGTGAATTGTCAGAACACTACTACTGGACGGCACAGATAGCTGATGGGCAGAACCATTCCAATACATGGTATTTTTGATTATTTATGCATAAAAATAACTCTGGGTTTCACATTATGTGCTGCCACTGTGNTCATAGCCCAAAGGGAGGAGGCAGGGAACATTGCTAAAAATGGTAATAGAATACCAGGTAACCCAGGACACACTGGAAACTTTAATGCTCAGGAATGAGGAACCATATTTTTGTTTTAAGGGAGACTGCTTTACTGGATACTGATGTGTTAGGCCATTTCTTCCAGATGGGAAAACCTTTTTTTGCTGATGTCTCCACCACCATGTTTATGTCAAGCATCTCTGCTCTCCCAGCTCCTCAGCCAGGTGTCCACACTCATCCTGTTTTATCCAAACTAATTTCTCTTCACTCTGGCTCTCACCTCCTTAACCCCAGTGTCTCTGTGCTGACTCCCACTGCATTCTCCTGGCCCATCCCAGCTTCCTTGACAATTTGTCCTAAAAGAGCTCTTAAATTCTTTGCCACAGTGCCCTACTCAGGTTCCTTTCCAGACAAGGATCTGCCTTGTGGACATCTCCTAACTCACAAACTTTATCCCATATACTTCCTTTTGGACTTTCCTTTCCTGCTTATCCACTCAGATTTTTTCCAGAATTCTTCATGCTTTCAGAGCTGCTTCTTCTCCCTTCCTTTGCAAGCAGCTCAGACAAGCTCTAATTTTCCCATATGACTTCCCCTCCGTGTTTTTCCAGCCTCGGCCTCTCCTCCCACCTCATTTCCTCTACTTGGATCCTCATCACCAGCCTCTACAACAATGCTGCTCCAGGAACTAAAGTTATTCATGACTAAGCCCTGTTTCTGCAGCTCACGCAAAGCACTGTTTAGAAAACTTCTTCATGTGTATTCCCATTTTTGTTGCCAGTGAGAGCAATGTCTGGAAGTTTCAGCTGGAGTAAAAACAGAGGGGTGGTGCTGGGGAGCTTAGGAGATTTGGAATGGCTTCAAACTTCCTTCAATGAAGCATGGGGAGGCAATTAATGGGGAAACTTGGCCCAGTGCCCATCTGCAGTCTGCCTGTGCTGTACAGCTGGCCTTACTCATTTGAACATTTTCTTTGGTTCAGTTCACCACACGGCTTTACTTCACTGGGATTAGCTCTTCAGTTGTTGTAAGCTTACATAGCCTTATTGAAAGTAGTGTACAGATGCTGGTTTACAGCAAATAAGGACGCAGTCCCCCTTTCTGTTTTTTTCTTTGGACTTTGAATGGAACTAAAAATTGAAACAGAATTTCACTTGGTGTCATGTCAAAACCCCAAGTTAAACATAATTTTAGCATAAAACCTCAAAGTGGTCTGGGTAAATATGAAAAGGCTCATGAAGTTTAGGCAATCTTTAAACAGGCATGAATCCAACTCTGTACATACAATTATCTGTTCTGGTTCCCAGTGTCAGGTTTTACTGCAAAAATTTTGCATTAATTTAATTAATCTCCAGCCAGAAGAAAAAATACAATTTTTTTTTCAGTGTATTCAGGCTTAAGTATTTGTTCATCTTTATTCTGAGTGTTACATTTTCAGCAATCTGAAATTCTCAGTTTCATAGACTTCCTAGACATTAAAGGATAGATCTTCAATGGGAATTCAGGTTAGAGCCAAAAGAGGATTTATGAATCTTGAAAACAGGCAGTGTAGCAGCTATATTTTAAGCCCTTTTCCCTGAAATGCAATCCACAATCAAGAGTTACAGTCCTCAGGGCATGGGAAGGGTTATATAATTCAAAATGGTAGTCCCAAACTTGTGCATACCAAGAGGGGAAGACTAGCCAACAGAAACTGCCAAAGATGGATTATGACAGAATTTTTTCTGCTCCCTCATGTTTAAGTGCAGAGTTAAGGCTCCAGGAAGGCATATTGCCTAATGAAAAAATGTTTTAGAGTTACATTAATTATCTAAGAATAATTAAGGCCTCTTTATAGGTCATGTTATGAACCAGATTCCCATGATGCTCAAGCACTGATGTCAAAAATTGCAGCTGGTTCTGTGAAAACTCCAGGCATTAGTATGTTTAGGAATTTGTGCCAGACGTAAGTGATTATATGTTCTGTGCTTATGCTTGTCAGTAGAAGTATAATGCTTTTAAAGGAAGATCTTGGAACTGAATTATATAGGTAGAATAAAATGCCCATTTTTTGTATAACTATCTTTATAACTATCATTAAAATACTTAGCTGGGAAAGGATAACATTAGGGTCACTTAGGTTTATTTACTGCCTCAGCTAAAGGAGGAATATAAGCCTCAAATTCTTTCCTTGTCAAAGAACAGCTCAGATGTGAGCCTGAGGTAGCATGGGAAGTCTTGCCATTGCTTCAGCTGAGGTAGCCAGATGTAAAAAATTGCAAGAAGGAGCCAGAAATGGGCAGTCTATCTCAACAATTTAGGTGGTCTAAAATCCTCATGAAGAGGAACCTGAGTTCCTGCGGGTGAATTCCTGCACCATGATTTCCAAAGCTGAGTATATGGAATAAGAAATAAGTAATACAGATAGTTCTTGGTGTGCAACTCTTCACACTACTTAAGGCCAAAAAGGTATCAGAGAAAATCCTCAGACAGCTGACAGAAACTGTGAAGCTGAGATTTATATGTTATCATCATCTTAACGTGAAAGTGCACTTGGCATGAGTATGTGGCAAGCAATGTGAGTAACCACCTTTCACACATTATTAAAAAAGAGAAAAAAACAGGGCAAGATGAATCAAAAGATTCACAGATTCAGAGGCCAAAGTAAGAAATACAGCCAGCAGTCTGTGATCTTCCAAACACAAAAGCAAAGACCGTAAAAATAGCTGGTTTAACTACCATTTAGCCAAATTACGTTTCCTATTTACTTTTCTTCCACCTGTGAATATGATCACACACTGATTATAGTAGAATGGAGCAATATTTAATTGCATATCATTAATTCACTTCTTTTTCCAAATAAGAAATTTCTGATTCCTTCCCTGCTCCATTTACAAAATAAAATCTCTCAGCAAGACTGTTTACTGAAAAAAAAAATCTGCAGAGTAAGTGCTTTAAAAAGTAATTCAGTGGTGATCTCAATGAGCTTCAGTAAAACATACCCTGAGCATGTAATAATTTTCTCACCTAACTTCTCCTTAATATGGTTCAAGGGAAAAGTGAAAATAATTTTGTTGCTAAGGATTTTAATACAAAACAACCTATTTATAAAGAATGTCTCCATTTGTCACCACTTAGATTAAGGTAGAACCCACAATTTTGACAGGAATCTCCTCTTAGCTGTCTGCAGTCAAATTATTGCTGAAGTTTTTGTTGATTTCCTACATTGGTAGGCTGTTTTATGAAGAAATATTATTCATGATCATTCTGTTTCATAGTTTGGAGAAAAAAATACCCCCTCTGAGCTGAGTTTAAATGTATTTCTCTCACATAAATGCAGATACATCAGTAATGTTCCCAGACCACCGAGCTTCCTGAAGAAAGCACTCAGTGCCAAAGTCTGCTTCCATTTATGTGGCTGTTAAATTCTGCTCTTATATGTGCCAGTGGCCAAAGAAGCAGGTTGTAAAAGAGTAATTAAGAATGTCAATTCCCCAATGTGAATTATGTGCATGATTCTGAAGGCAGATTTTGGCTGGTTTATCACTGGCTTTTCAAAAGTTTGTTTCCCAAGAAGTTGCACTTATTTATTGTTTATTAGAACTGGTTTGAGTTGTATTAAATATTTTGAAAGAAATTTTATTATGGATAATCTGTTTGTTCCCATTATTTTCCCTGAAGGGAAAAACTTAAAATATTACTGTATTCTCTTACTTTAGAAATTGCTCTGATTAAAGAAGGAATATGATGCTTCAGAACTATCAAATATTTCAATGAATTTTTAGCAGACTTAGTGTTCTTATGTTTCAGGAAATAGAGAAGAGATCTAAAGCTGTCAATCTTTACATCTAAATAACACCTTTCCCTTAGCAAAGACTTGTTTATATTGCTGACAGTGTTTTGAGTGCTGGAATTCCCTCCCTAGGGATGTGGTAGAGTCCCCACCACTGGAGGTTTTCAAGATAGGATTGAACAGGATGCTAGATAATCTTATCAAGGATCCCTTTCCCTTAAAATGTTGAACCAGGTGATATTTCTAAGTCCCTTCAGCAAGGAAGAAACTGGAGATACCACTTTGAGACTTATTTGATTGTTAATTTATCTAGGTGTTTAGCAATTTTCAGTCTTCAGTGATGAACGTGGGGTTTTAACCAATTACATAAAAGAAAGGGATTTGTCATTCCACAGCCCAGTTTAATCAACCCTCTCTGCCACACACCTTGGCATGATGGTCAGCAGCTCCCCAGAGACCCCTGAGATGTGAGCTACTGACCACCCTCAGAAACGTCAGACTGTCTGACTGAAGTGACTGAAGTGATCCCACACCTCTCACCACACAGAGAGACTGATTCCTCAGTTCTTGGGTTCTTACAACAAAATTGCTCTCTAGGCAAATCTAGGTAAAGATATCTACAAAAAGATATTTTAATCTTAGAAGCTGAGTGGAGTTACTTAACCTTTTAACTAGATAAATGTGAGTTTAATTGTTCTGCTCATGGCTCAAAATGGCGTGACATTCTATGCCTTTTGGAAATAAAACTGCTGCAGTGCATTCTGAAGAAAAGATTCTATATAACATAGTAATACCACCACCTTGTGGGGAAGAAATATGTCCCAGCATATGTCCCAAATATTCCTCCACAGGCAGAGCCAAAACCAATACACAGTTAATATTGCTGAAATCAACAATGAAACAATTATTCTAAAAGAAGCTAATTTGTATTAAAAATAACAAAGTATTTTTACTTTGGATAGATCTACCTTCTGAGTTGGGCTTAATATGACAGCTCTGTAAACTTGGCACAACTTGCACAGCTAACTACAAACATATGATTTATGACCCTGATTTATTAAGATATTTAAAATTTATAAATGTTTAAAGTGTTTGTAAAGGTATTATAACATAATGCCTTTTTATATAAAAGACTAATGGGTAAATATATTTGAGTGCCACTTTGCACAGCATTTCCTGCAATTCTGCTTTATCCAACTCTCATTTTCATATAAAACATTGAAATTAGGCTCTTCTGACAAACTGGACATCTGGCAGAGGGAGGCTGAAATATACCCAGCCTGTACTCAGTCAAACTGATGAACAAGACCATCCTTTCTCCTCGTAAAGTGACCAATTCTTTTGGTTTTTGGTGGGGTTTTTTTGTGGTTTTTTTTTGTTTGTTTGTTTGTTTTGTTTTTGTTTTGTTTTCTATTTAAGTTCCAAACTCTATCAAACATAAGGCAGGGTTTGTACAGACAACGGTTTCATTCATGAGAAGCCTAACAGTCTGTCCTGAGCACTGAATGACGTAGTATCCTGTGGAAAATATATTATGTGCTTATGTTGTTAAAGGCTGTAGTATAAAAATGATACTTAAGATTTAGCACAAGCACTGGAAATTTAACCCTAGAATTTCCTTTTGAATAATTTTCAGTGTTAGTAACATCCAATACAAAAGTTTTCATGTTTATTTCCACAGACACCATTTTAAAGAGAGAAGTGAAAAGATACTCTCTTATGCATTACTATGACACCGCTGAAGTAACTCTAGGTCTTACAAAAGTAAAATGAAGTTTCCTTTATTGGAAAGTATGAAACACCTTCTAAAATATATGCTAGTGAAGGCAGTTTGTACTGTTGAACAAGGAAATTCTGTTTTACTACTAGAAGTGACTTTTCCCCCCCCATCCTGGTATCCATGTTGCAGTAAAGGAGTCTGTGTATAGCAGAATGCTATCAGAATAAAATACATTCAAAATACACTCTAGCAGAACTGAATTTGGTCCTTGAGAAGGACATTAGGACTTTAGGTAGGTGAAAAAAATTATTTTTTGTGCTCTGCACTGGAACAAACATTTTAGAAATCCAGCACTGCTCCAAGGTAAGACAGGCCTGTCATTCACACTGCCCACTTGACACATTCAAATTGGATCCTTCAGTGCTTAAAAAGCAGACTGCAAGCTTTCATAAACTAATTCATGCAATCTAAGCTGGTCCTAGCCTTCCTACCTGACCATAAAAGTCTCTAGACTGTGATTTCAGAGATACTTAAATAGTCCCAGAAGGGTTAATGTGGGAAGAGATGTGATGGAGTTGAGCTGCAGGCTGTGGGATGCACCCGCAGAAGCACATGGCAGCACAAAAGAGCACATGGCAGCACGGAGAGGCTTTGTCTCTGCCTGACCCTGGGGGAGGAGGTGTCCCGCAGCAGGGCCCGGCGGAGAGGAGCCTGCCAGAAGCTGACAGGCGTGTGAGCAGCGCGTGATCGCCCCACAGAAGGACGTTCAGAACGCGGGTTGTGACGTGGCAACGTGGGATAGGTCACGTAGTGAGAATCGCCATGTAAGGAAATACCGTGCCTCGAAAAGGTCTGTAAAACCAGCTCGTTTCTTTGAATGAACGATTCAGGTTCCCTGCCGATCTGGGTCCGTGTCTCAATAGGTACAGGTTAATGCTCTTTTGCGAGCAGGCACTTAATGTAGAAGGAGGTACAAAGGACAAGGCTTACTTCACACAGTAGTGCAGCTGCCAAGAAATCAGGGAAAGGCTCTAGGTTTACATTAGCTTGAGGATGTTTGTTCCACAATTTCTACTACTCTGTAGCCAAAAAACTGGCAGAAAAGTCAGGGCTAATTTGGAGCTTTTTCTGCTGAATTTTTTACAGCACAGAGTGCAAACAAAGCAAGAAAATTAACTAAACTCCTATGAGAAAGGGATTTTACTATGAGAGGTTCCTAGTTTTTCTGCTCCTGGTTTTGGTTGGTGCTGATGCCTTTTAAATGCTCAAGCATCCTCTGTTTCCTATAGATAGATTTCCTCAAGAAAGTATGCTGCTTAGGCAACAGATTCCTTCTCTTTTTTATTTTTTTTTCCCCTCTTTTTTTTTTCCCCTTTTCTGTCTATGTAGACCTTCTGAGAGCCTGAACACTATCGCCAGATTTTTTTTGGGGGGGCCATTTAATTTGTTTCGTGTCTAACTTTTGGACATAAAGTTCTTTCAAAAAATGCTCTCATCTTCAAATCCACAATCAAGAAGAGCAATTTGAAAAACCTAAGCTCCAGAACATACTTGTAATTAGTGCCTACATTTGGCATTGCAAAGTTCCCCTGGCATGCAAATGTACAAAGGAGCCTTTTTAGCTCCTGCCTCATCTGTGTTGTGATTCATAGCTGAGACAAAGAGCTGACTAAAACCCTGGGGAAAGCAGACTCTATTAGGTGTGATCTTTGCACCATTTACCAGAGTAAGCACAGAGTTCAGCAGACAGCAAAGCAGCCACAGATGGTATCTATCATCTGAAAAATGGGAGTAGTGAACCACTTTGCTGAGCAGATTAAAAACTAGGGCACTCCCTTTGGAGAGGTGACTGGAGGTACTTAAGCAGGGTGTTTGTCCTCCAGATTGTTTCTGGTTTTTATTTTCATCTCAAAGTGAATGTGTACTCACTTTGAGACACCATGAAGAGTTCATATTGATCTGGGGAAGGCATGCACAAGTCTGTCCTCACTCATCAAACTAAGTGTCCAAATCACAAGGTGACTATTACATGTATTTTATCTCAGCCTGGTTTCTTGGCTCTTATATTCACGGCTTCCTAACAATTTGCAACAGAGCTAAAGTTTTACTTTTTCTGTCAGTCACTGTCCAAGACTTTGACAAAAGAAGTGGAAGATGTAGGTTTGAATGTCCATAGAAGAGAGGGGAACATGCCTTTTCTAGTTAGCAAGGACACTGAAACTTGATGAGTTCCATGGTTAATTTTTTTCTATGTATGCCTATAGCCCAGGCTTTCTTGGAC
This sequence comes from Mystacornis crossleyi, assembly GCA_013400655.1. Lineage (NCBI taxonomy): Eukaryota > Metazoa > Chordata > Aves > Passeriformes > Timaliidae > Mystacornis > Mystacornis crossleyi. The sequence goes on along the minus strand of VYZQ01027614.1, from coordinate 4,102 downwards.
TTTTCCAAATAATCCTGGGTTCAAACCAGCTGTTTGATCTGATCAGCTGATGCATTCCCTGTAACATCCTTTATTGCCCACATTCTACATCATTACATATAAATTTCACAACTGGTTCTCAAGAGCGGGCTACCAGGCTGCACCTTGTGTGAATAAAGTGGGCTAAAGAATCACACCTTGTATGTGGAACCAATACTTTATTATTAGTCTAAAGTTGGCAATATTATTAGGAGTTGCCAGTCATTAGTAATTTTGGCCAGTTGCACCAAAATTAACTTCTACAATCAGGCTATCAAATTATTACAGCTCTTTCTGAACAGTGGAACCTACATACACGTTTTCTAGTGGCTTTTTCTTCTGTCAAGCTTACCTTCCTATACTTCTCAGGGTCCTGAAACCAATTGAATCCATGTGTTTAGATGTTTAAAAGAATTTAAGAGAATTTATTTGTCCAGACTCTGCTGACTTAGAGCTCATGCACTGAGAAGTTTACTACTTTAGATGCAGTGTTCTTCAGGAGTTCTTTAGTTGTCCTACTAGACTGAAGACTTGTTCTCGGTAACCAGGTATTTGTCCTTAGGAGAGTGCTAAGTATGTGAAAGTGGAAGTGCTGAATCACAGCAATATTTAGGTTGCAAGAGATGACTAAAGGTAATCCAACATCCCTCTCTAAGCAACATTTCTGTCTAGCTTACTTGTAGTTACTCCTGGCTCTGTCCAGTCAATTTCTCAAAATCTCCAATGATGGAGATATCCTAAATCCTCTAGCAAGTTGTGCTTAAACATTTTCACGGGGAGTTTCTGTAGATAAATAAAACCTTGACATTTCCCTTGATGAAATTTAAAACTGTTGCTTCTTGTCCCTTTGTTGAACACCTCTGAGAAGAATCTGCCTCTGTATTGCCTATGAGTTTGCATTAGGCAGCAATCAGATATCCTTTTATCTCTCTTCCCTTTTGGGACGTCTTTGATAACAGGTTTTAGTAAGATATCTCATTTCAGGAATATAAAAATTAAGTACCTAGTTTCAAATCCCTTTCAGAATTTTGATTAGTGCTTGCAACCAATCCATTCAATCTCTTAAAAGATACAAACAGATGAAATCATCAGTTGTGGCTACGGAATGATAAAAAAAGACCCAAACACAAACTTTCGAAAGCCAACCAGCCCAAGTGCTTGAACAGACTGGTACTGCTGGGAGAAAGATGACCACCAGCCAGAATAACCAGCAACCAGGCATTTGCTTGTAGACTTTTCAATCATCAAAAGGATCAGCTTATAAAGAAGTATAAAAGACCCCTTTAATTTTTTTTTACCTAGGAGACAGGGGTGTAGGAAAATTTTGTGAGGCAAAGCCTGGTATGGCACTGCCAGAAGCTGCCCTGCAATGGTGCAACCTTCCCAAGGGCTACTCCAGGCCATCTGTGATCAGCCTGAGGAGAGGGACACACACATGGGGACTCACACCTTGGTGTGCCTGTGGGACTCTGAGGGGCATTTTGCACCAGTCCCAACCCCAGTAAGCTGTGGGGAGCTGCAGGGGCACATGTAGTGCTGCAGAGAACATATCTCCAGTGGGGGATGAAAATATATAGCTTGCAAAGGGGGAACCATCATTCTCAGGATAGGAGATGCACAGGTAACTTCAGAGGGCCACAAAGAGGGCCCACAAAGTGTGCACATCACTCTGTGTGTGTTGGGATAGAATTAGAATGTTTTTGATTTTTTTCATAGAATAGCATGTATTTATACTTTGTATGTGTCTAGTATAGTGGATTATCTGTTGTATTGATGATAACAATCCCAAGTTATTGATTACCAATACCTTCTGTAACATCAGCAAAACAAGAACCTGCCTTCATCCAGATTCAATTCAATCCACAGTACTGGAGCAATTCTCCTGGCTTTACTCTATGAATAAATGCCTTTCACCTTCTGTGGCCATAGACATAGTGAGTGTTCCCGATGCTGTTTCAGGATCAAGCTTCCCAGCACAGAGGTGCTGCTCTGGACATCAGTTTTCCCATGAGGAGAACATTTACCTAGAGCTGCACATTCCTTTGCAGAGTTTCAATATGAGTGAATCACCATTTTCTAATTAAAAAGTTCAGCCAGAGGGCTCATAATCTGCTTGACATTTTGTTTAGTTCAGCCAGACATCGACTGTAATACCACTGCTTTTACAGAGTAACTTGAGATGGTTTTTAGCAAACCAGCATTATTTAAAATATTTTAGGCTGCATGCTTTTTGTGTGTAGGTTGAATAAACCAGGCAATTACTTAGCTAGTTATATTCAAGTATTTTTTCAGGAATATGGTTGATTTATGCTCTGTGTGGCATCACTGAAGGTTCCCCAGGGATTAGTTCTCACTGTAGATCTCATGCTTATATCACAAGCCTGTTTCTTATGTAAAGAGAATCAGAAGTGCAAAATATTGAACTTAAGTGTATTCCAAAAGATGTAGAGAAGAAAAGAGTGGCTGTAACTTGAGAGTTTTATCAACTCTTTGTACTAATCTGAAATAACTTTGAATTTACACCTGTGGTGAGAGTGAGCCCAAAGCCTTGTGCTATGACGGCAAGCAATTAGATGTCACCTCCTTGAAACATCCTGTTAGAAGCAGTAATTAAATGCTAAATTCACCTGAGTTTTCATATGCATTCTTTATAGAATTTCTTCATATAACCCAATTTCAGGACTAATCCCCAGATGATTTTGCTAACAGCAGTATAAATTAATTGAAAGATATCTCACTTTCGCAATAAAGTCATCCAGCTTTCTAACAGACATTGAATAAAATTAATGGAATAACTTTGACAGTTTGTCTGACAGGTGCCTTTCAAACACTGCACCACTGCTTTGCACTGCTACATGGACTTAAATGCTTTTATTTTCAGCTGACACAAATGTCTCATACGGCTTAGCCAGTGTCAGCATGCATAAGTTACTTATTCAATATCAATAATTGAAAATACTTCTTTTCTCACCCACAAATACCATTTTTCTTTTCATTCTGGTATTACAGATCTCTGTTAGTGTAACAGAACAGGAACAAAAAGACCAGGTCTTTCCCTTCTGGGTGAGAGCTGGGCTCTGTCTTGCCTAGCTCCACATCTCACCATTTTTCACTCATGCATTTTTGGCTCCACAACTATAAAAAGAGCGAACCCCCCCCCAAAACTGGCAGTTAAGGCATCTTCTTGGAAGGGTGGGGTGAGACCATGAAAGAAAAGAGATTCACACCCAGTGGTCCTGTGCTGACCACTTTGCTATATCTTTTAAAAGACACCATCTGTTCAGGTTGCCAGTGGATGTAGGCATTTTCAGTTAAGAACATGTCAGTACTTAGTGTAATTTTACTTTACAGCTCTCCATAAGCCTCCAAAGCTGTAGCTATTTCTGTGCTGACTGCAGAAAGAATTTAAGCATGTACTTTAAGAAGAGCAGATTGTGTATCCCAGTAGTGCTTTGCATCCAGTATTCAGATCCTTTTGCACCAAAATTAGGTATCTCAGTTACTCACATTAACTCCCTGGTCCACTTTCTACCTTTGTTTCTGTATTTCATTAGCATGTCTCTCCTATGAAAATGAAAATGTGACCTTTCTGTTCAATGGGGGCAAGGAGCCTGGTAATTTGCTGATGGAAATGAAAGGCTTCAGGTATGTTCTCTTGAATTGACAGGCTACAATTCCAAGATTTTTTCTTTTGTTCAGGATCATTGGAGTGTATTACATTGCAGCTGCCTCCTGGGAATTTGCAAGCAAAATCTTTTGGTAATGTTTTAACAAATTCCTGCCCACAAAGGAATATTAAGACCATGTGGCTGACAGCAAGACGTCCAAAATTCTGCTAAATTTTCTGCCTAGGAATAGTTATGGGTGTGCTATGTACTATATATCAAAGAGTCAGACGTGTCCAAAAAGCACATGTATTTACCTTTTTTTTAATCTACAGTAGCTACAGTATGTCCAGACATTTTGATGTGACACATGTTAAGTACATCAGGATCAGATCTGTAAGAGTAGACATTTTAATCCAGTGATAATGGTCTGAAGTTTCATAGTAAGCATATGTTGTGGTTTTGTTTGCATTTTTTAT
>VYZQ01027613.1:37610-48235 GCA_013400655.1 Mystacornis crossleyi | reverse complement strand
GCCCAGTACCCTGCTCCCAGCCAGGCAGGCAGGACCCCAGCCAAGGTGTGCTGGGCTATAGCAGCTCACCTGGTTCTGGTGACACGCTGGCAGCTGTCAGGTGAGTGGCTTCGCCTTCCCCGCTGGCTCACAGGCAGAAAATGAGGGTGACGCTGGCTGGATGGGGCTTTTATAGTCCTGATAAAAATAGCGCTGGCTGGCCGGTGATCGGGGGGCCGGAGAGATGTGACTGAGCAGAGACAGGCAAGAGGGCTGGGCTGGCGGCGGCGAGCCTTCTCCCCAGCACACCTGTCACAGCTCTGTGTTTGCTCAGAGCAAATATTGACCCAGGGAAGGCAGGCTGGGCTAGGGAGGCGATTAGCCCACCTAGATTAGAGGCAGAGCAGGTCTCTATGCAAACTCTTCAGGGCTGCCTTTGTTAATGGGAGCCTGATGGGCTGATAGGAGCCAGGAGCCTGGGTGCTGGGGTGGTGGGGAGGAGGAGGTGGGGGGGAGAGGAGGAGACATTCATTAACCTGCACTGGAACAACACCAGCTGTCACTTTTCCACCCACCTGCCTGGCTTACTTTGCAGCAGAGATGAGGGGAGAGCAGGGGGCCAGGGGAAGCAGGTGTGAGGATACCCTACCTGGGCAGCTCTAGGATGGCAGTGGCTTCCTTGCAGTGTTTTGGGCTGCTGAAAGGTCAGGGAGCTGTGAAGTCTCAGGGCAGAAAAGCAAATCTAGTGCCTACCCCAAGCAGTCTGAGTGCCATTGACAGCATCGACTTCCTTATTCTCACCCCAATCCCCCCACTCGTGCTGAAAATCCCCATGGCACACCAGGACAATGCTCACACTTAATTTAGAGGAGTCCACAGACTTCTGAGCTCGGCAGCAAAGCAAAGCTCAACAAAACTTTGGGAGCGTTCTCTTTGGGAATGTTCCCAGCATGACCACACGGGCTGGGAGCCAGCTGTCCTAACGCAGCAGCAAGAACAGGATGTGTTTCACTCCATGTGCACATGCCTCCCCGTGGGTCACTGCATCCCGGAGTCACAGCACTCCTGTGTCCCAACTGTGTCACTGCCCAGCAGGGTAACCGGTGCAGACACCCCCGTGCTGGCTCTGGGAGCAGTGTGCAGAGCCCACGGAAGCCAGTAGAAGTTTAGACACACTCCTACAGTGCCCAGCCGCACTGCTCAGCCCTGACAGCCCTCTGCTGATCTCAGCCAGAGTCAGCAGGAGCTGGGCTCTCTCTCCCAGTTACTCTGGCACCCACAGCTCCTTGGATAACAGAGCATGAAGTGCAGCAGTGGTGGCAGGAGAAGCTCCTTTGTGCAAGTGCAGTGGCCTGTTTGTTTGTGTAGATGGGTGTGTTTGTGGGTAGGGAAGGGGGTAATGCTGCTTTAAACCCCCACAATGTACACTTGCAGGAATCCTGGTCCTGGGCGTGATTTAGAAACCATCACCATTGCTCCTTCCAGAGCTGGAGTGTACTTGCAAGTTGCAGTAAATGGATATCCAAATGTAAGTGGATAGTGGCAGATCCTTAGCAGCCACTGCCAGCCAGTTCTTCTTCCATGAAGACTTGACCTTCTCAGAGTCAGGATTTTGAAAAGCAGGCTCCCTCCTGCCCGTTCTGCCTCTGCAGGCTGGGGTCCCCCAAGCCTGGCACTGGGAAGAGCTAGTGTAATGCCAACCTGCTGCCCTTGCTCATCCTGGTCCTCTTTTTCAGTAGTTTTGGCAGCAAAGGAAATGCAGTACCACCAATACTCTGGGTTGTGGTGCAAAGGAGAAATGTGATGTTCCTCCTCCTTTTGATGCTGTACAGGCTGTGATGCTTGGACTTGCACATTTCTCCTTTCCTAGTATGGGAAATGCACTGTACAGGACTCCCACCTCTCCCTGCCCAGGCACGCACCAGCGTAACAGAGCTGCACCTCCTGGCAGAGGCTGATTGGCTGCCCCCTCTCTTACTGGAGAAGCAAAAAACCCCAAAAACCACAGGTGCTGCTGCAGTGCCAGCAGACATCTCCAAGCCTATATGCTGTGCCAGAAATGCTCTTTCACTCCAGTCTCTCCCCTGCAAGGGCAGGGCCCTGCCACTTGCCAAATAGCAGCAAATACTGTCATTGCAGGGCTGCTTTACAGAAAACAGGAGAAAAGCAGTTCCCCTGAGCTTGCAGAGTGCCCTGCACTACTACCCTGGGGAATGTCTTCCACCTGCCCTGGCACCTCTGGGGCAGCATCTACCTGCTTGTGCCCTTACTTGTCAGGCAGGTGGGCAGTGCCAGGACCAAGCTGTCAGTAGGGCTGGCCTTGGAAAGCAGCCTCAGCCTCCTCTTGCAGCAGCCACGGGCTTGTGCTGCCTCACTGTCCCATGAGAACCAACTAGCTCACATCAGAGCACCTCTTGTGTCCATCGGGAGCCAGCATGGCGCCCTGGCCTGGCCTGAGCATGGTCCCCACTCCCAAACACCAAAGTGACACAGCTGAGCCAGCAAAGCCCAGTATCTTGGAGCTGGGAGGCCAGGGGTAAAGGATCTGTCCAGCTCTGCCAAGAGTTTTGGAAGGATCACCCTCATGCTTTTGCTCTTCAGACACTGCAAGCTGGTCAGGGCAGGACTTTTTCAGGTTCCTACCTCATACACTGCACAGACGGAGAAGCGGCTGTTTCCAGCCAGAGAATGGTTTATTCCTTGTCCCCTAACACTGCTGCGTTCCCCACATGGACACAGAGACCCACCAAGTGGGGCTTTGCAGGAGATTCAGGCACCCCAGCTGCAATGGGACAGCAAAGCCTTGCAGACACCCTGTCAGGGAAGCCCAAGAGCAGCTTTATTCCCTTCCCTTTATCTCCCAGACAATGGCACAATTCAGCAGGTGTTAAATGTTTTAATGGGATTCAGGATAGCTTCTGTTGCCCACCAGCCCCAAGGCCATTTCACCCCTCCCTGGCAGCCAGGAGTAACAACCAAGAAGAAAGCGCCTGTTGTGTGTTGCATTAACTGCCTGATGACTGAGTGCTCCCGATAATTTGCCCAAGGAGAGGGGGAGTCCCATTAGCTTGCCGAGCTCACGCTCAGCCATTGGCGTGCTGGTCGTATACCTGCCGGGAGCCTGGCCTGGCCACCAATCCCAGTCCCGTGGGAACATCACCCATTTCACCACCCAAACACTAGTGGGAAGAAGCAGGACCTGTATCTGCAGTATTTCAGTTGGAGAAATGTGCATTAGAAACGTAGCTGTGTTGGGCAGAGGCCAAATCCAGCCCTGGGAGACAGTGCAACAAGCTCAAACTTCCTCCTGCCTGAGACCCAAATGTGGTTAGCAGAAACGGGACATCTCCCCCCTTTTGGCAGCTGAGCTGGGTTCTGAGGCTGGGCCTGCTACAGTCCCACAAGTCCATTACCCTTGGCAGTGGGTACGAATAAAGCCTCTTGCTAAGGGAAAAGCCTTCCCTGCCAGCTCTGCACATCTCTGTCCCCCCTTCACCTCACAATTGCCCCAAAAATCCAGGTGAGAGAGAACCCTCTGGCTGAGTACTTCCACACTATGCAGAGCTCACCCCCAGCACTATCTGGGAGTGCTGCTGTTCTTTGCTAATAGGACAGTGATGCGGCTTGGTCACACATTAAAGTGTTTTCCAAAACCAGGCTCAGGGTCTAGTACCCGGCCTGAGAAGCGGAATTGGGAATTTCCCCAACCTGGGAAAGAGGTTGCCCCTGGTGTATTTATACTTTAGGATGAGGATAAAAGAAGAAAAGTGTGTGACAGCTGCTACTCTCTTTGCTTAGTGCACTCAGAGTGGTTCTGGTTGACAGGCACCAGAGAAGAGCTACAACAGAGGTGACACACCACTATCTCGCAGCCCCTAAAAAGAGCTGAGAGAAGAAAAATTTCTCTCTCATAGGTGTAAGTAGCTCCCAAATCTGTTACTCTGACTCATCTGTTGTTTAAGGCATCATCTTCTTGATCTCTCCTACTAGAGTGATGCTTATCAAACAGTGAATTTTCCTCTAATAGTGCTCCAACAGGCAAGTACAGTGTGAGTTCTGTTTTCTCCAGGTCCAGGCTGGGAGCACAGGAGAGTGGGGAAAATAGGACCATTAATGACAAACAAAAATTCCCTGCACATGTGATGGCACTCAGGCTCCCTCCATTTGTTTTTGGGTATTACACCAGACTAACACACAGCATTTCCCATGTTAACTCCTCCAGGTAGTGGATGCAATGGTGCAGCTGCAGTGATGCAGCCTAAAGAGCATTAGATCACATAGCAGGTCTGAGGATGGACAAACTGATTGACTGTCTTCACTGCTTCAGGCTGCCCTTGGGCAGCTGGATTCAACCTGCTTTAGAGCAATAGTGAGGTTTCTGCCCCTGCCCTTGCTATCCATTTGGGAACTTTGTTGCAGGACTACAGAGCATCTGCAGGGAGCAAATCCAACGAGGAGCCTGGACCAAGAAGAATCACTCCAACTGGACTGGACAGCCAGGCCCTGCTGCTGCCTTAGCTGTGGAAGAAGGAAGTGGTTCTGCATTATCTGTTCAGCACTAGGTAAAAAGCCCAGAGGAATACAGAAAGTCTGCTGTGATATAAGAGACCTGGTACCCAGAGTATTGGGAAAGGAGGAGAGGGTTTGCACTTCTCCTGAGAAGGATCCAGGTCCCATGTGAAGGCCCAAGGCAAGCAGGCTGAGTTCAGGAGCTGGCAGTGCCTCTGCTGTACCTCTGACAACAGGAACAGCTCGGCCTTGGGGCTTAGTAACGGTTACGCACGTGGGGCTCCTGCACCGAGAGGAGTATGGGGGTGAAGCTGGGTGAGCCGCAGTACCCCAGGCACAGCAGCCAACTGCCCTCTGCTGAGCAGGGCAAAAGCCCTCCACAGTGCCTTGTGCACAGTCTTGTCTCAGGATGCGAGGGAAGAAGATGCAGCTCTGGTCTTGGCTGGGTCCTGGCACTGGGAAACAAGGATGTGGGTTTGGAGTGGGACACCAAAGCTGCATCCTCACCAGAGCTGGGTGGCTGCATGAGCCCCACGTTGCAGAGCCCATAGCAGTACTGCAGAGCAGGGGAGATGCTGCAAACACAGCCCCACTGCCTGGCACAGCCATCCTGCAGCTCCTGCCTGGGAGAAGCAGCTGGGACCCAGCACCAGCCTGGTCTGTGCTGGCCGCTGGGATTTCTCACAACTCACACTGCCACCTCCCGGCTGTGACAAAGCTGCTCCTTCATCTGTCACATCATCATGTGACACCTCTTGCAGCCTGATGGAACCCCCCAAGCCAGGCCAAGGCTCAGAGGATCCCCTTCCCCAGGTGACAGCCTTGCAGTTTGAGAAGTCCTGTGAGTCCTTGTCCAGGGCTCACAAACCCACACGCAATAATTACGTATGTTGCACATGGTGTCAGTGTCTGAAGGTCAATTTGCTTTTATTGGGTTGCCTACGTGTGCTGATGGTGCTGCAGCTGCCCCCTTGGGCTGGTCGCTGTAAGGGGAACCTGCAGCCACCACTGGAGCAATGAGGGGAGGAGGATTCAGTACCTGCATCCTACTGACTTCATCACCTCATTGCCCAGCTGTCAGGCCTTCCTCAGCTACATTTCAAAGCAGATTCCACTCCTCTCAGCTGGTACAGACTGAGGGTAGTAGGAATTGTCACAGCGGTTGTCCATGTGCTCTCTGTAGCCTAGAGTTCTTCTCCAATGATGCGGCCAGCCACAGAAAGGAGGGATCTCATGAACTCTGCAGTGGAGTTGTCAGAAGATTCAAACTGATGCTGAGAACATAATCAGGACATACCTCCTCAGATAAAGCCAGCATGCTGAGCTAAGGTCATGGTGTGTGAGGGTCCGAGTTGCTCTGGACATCCCAGGGATGAAGAATGGAGAAAGCTGAGAGCTTAAGTAGCACAGTACCCAGCAGCTATGCTCTGGAGGGCGGGGGTGCCGGATTGGTGATTCTGAAGAAGAGACACAGCTCTGGAGATGACATTTACATCCAACAACCCTCTTCCATGAACGCTCAATCCCATCTCCCTGCACTTCTGCCCAAGCTAGGGGAAACCCTCATGCTTTTTTGCTCAGCTCCAAATCTACTGTCCCCACCAGTGGCTATTCCCTCAACCAAACTAGACCCCACACCACCTTGGACTATGAAAGCTTTGCTCCCTTTCTGCTGTCAGAGACTGTTCTGCCTGCTCCTTGACCCACCCATTTTCCCAAGGGACTATCCTTGTGCTAGGCTCTCCAGTGCCTCAGGCCAGCTGTTCACCCACAGGGCCCTACCCCAGAGCTGCATGAGGGTCTCAGGTCCAAAGAAAGGCTGTAATGTTACCACTTCTGCTCTGAGGCTCAGGACAAGCCAAGAGGGGGCAGAGACTTAGGGAGTGGATTCTCCCTTTTGCACAGGCAGCCTTGGCATTGATAGGCAGGGATTCAGCTAACCCACACAGTCCAGAAAATGGGCTGTGCTTCAGCCTGACATGCTAAGGACAGATCCTGTCCCCCACCAGAGCACAGATACACTCTGCTACCTTCGGGAAGGGTTGGGGGGTAAAGCAATGACCATGGGCCGGGCTGTCAGCACCACCTCTCCACGGCTGGCTTCGATCAGGATATTCTGCAGTGTGTTTTCCAGCACCAGCTCCACGAGGTTCCCAACAGCTGGCTGCCTAGAAGGACAAAAATACAGCAGAGGACAGCTATCAGAAAGCAGATAAGGCAGGCTGCTTGCTGTAACTCCTGCCAAGAATCATCAGACACAGCGGTGGAGCACAGACTGTTTCCTACACACTGAAGACCAATGAACCAAAGGCTTGAGCAATGGGTTGCTGACCCTTGTCCCAGAACTGTCACCAGCTGGTGTCAGGCCCTGACCTCAGACAGAGCTGGGTGACTATAGTTTTACTGGTTTCTCCCTCCAAGCTGTGCTGTAGCTGCTGTTAGTGAATATGCTTGTAGCTTGCAGCAGTGTACAAGGGAGCAGCCACAGAAATGGCAAGGTGGTGAAATACTGCAATGAAAATAAAAGGTAAGGTAAGCACATGCTGCACCCTAATGTCTAATATGGCCTGGACTGCCTGAGAGTAAAGCAGACCTCATTCACTGCCAGCATCCTGGCACTGCCCATGGCTCAACCCCAGACACAGTAAACCTTCTCTCTCCACAAACCACATTCAAGAGAGAGTGGTTAGGTGGGCTAGCATCAACTTCCACCCAGACAACACAGAACACAACAGCAGAAATGCGGCAGGGCTGAAGGAGAAATGGATTTCTGGCCAGGCAGTGTGCTGCCATGGCTCTCTTGACTGTGCAGCTCTTGGCTTTTATGTGTGAGCTCTTCCTCACCTATGTATGATCTCCTTTTCACTCAACTGCTTATGTCGAAAAATCTTGCAAGACTCCAGCAAATCACTGGGAGAGGTTTCCTGACTCATTTTTTTCCTCTCTCCATCCTTCTCAAGGTCAAGATCTGACGAAGCAGAGACCCTGGAGGGGATTGCGGAGCCCTGTCTACTGTCCTGGAGCTCTGCTGATTTTGCAGACTGGAACTGGGAGAAATATGGAATAGAGTCATCTTGGATTTTTCTCACTGACTTCTGGAAGTGGACGTTCTCCAAGAGGCTTCTAGGAAGAGGAAAATAAAAGATGAGTTCCAGCAAATCAGCTATCTGTATGACCCAGAGGATTATTACAAGATACCACAAATCAGAGTAAACCACTGACTGATGTCAGTGTTTAGTCTGTCCCTTCTTGCTTCTGGGTCTAAGGGAGGCAGCAAGAGGGCTTGAGCCAGTGAAACTACCTCTGTTTTCCCAGTGCTGGTTCTTTACATTTGTGCAGCTCACAAGCTGAACAGAGGTACCCCAACACAGCCTGTTTCCAAGATCACAACAGCTAGAGTTCCCTGGTTCTGGGAACTCTGGAGAGATGGACTCAGCCCCTGGCTGGGGAGGAAGCCCCTGCTTTGGCTGTCACTCCAGGATCCCTGAGCTCATAGTCCCCAACACAGCCTTTGGCAGGTGGACCCCCATTCTGGCAATAAGAGTGCACAGATTCCTCTGGGATTAGCAGAGGGCTGGCCATGCTGCATGCATTTTCTGGAGGACAGGGCCTCCAAACCAGGTGAAGGTGAAGGGACATGCACCTGATGACACCTGTGAGTATGCCAGTCACCACTTCCAGCTCCTGTTTTGAAGCAGCAACCAAGGACAGCCATTTGGGCTCCGTGTCCGTCCTGTTTCTGTACCCTTTTCCATCCACAGATTCGCTCTCTGAGGGCTGGGCGCTGAAAGGGCTGGGAAAGGAGGATTTGTTCCATCAGTGGCAGCACTACTGAACCAACCTATCAAAGACCTGCACCCTCCTGGCACTGCAGCAGCACTTCAGGCAAACAGTGCAGGCAAGCAGGGGAGGAGTGGGAGCTGTCATATTTGTGACAGGAGCAGGGACACTGTCATAAAAAAGGAACACTGAGCTCTGGTGGTTGAGGTGGGGAGAGAAACAGGTCATGTCAGCTAATGCTGGGGAAAGCAAGACACTTCCTACCTAATTCTGAGGCACTGGAGAGGAGTGGAGCAGAGCGCCAAGTTCAGTGCATATCAGAACATGGGCAGCCCTGGCTCAGATGAAGATGCCAATCCAAAAAACTGTCTCTTACCGGGACAAGAAGTATCTGGGAAAATCCAAGGCGAAGTTGCTGAGAAAGTCCTCAATAGTGTAGGACCTAGCTGACACATCAAGGTGTAAGGTGAAGGGCTTGGGAGGCTCTGGTTTGACCCACACCTGGCTGGCATCTTCGCCCAACAGCAGCCCCCTCTCAAGGTGTCCAGGTGGCTGACTGGGTGTAGGGTGGCTTTTAATAGGGGGTAATGTCTGTTGGAGAGAAAGAAATGGCACGCATATAGCTGGTCCTTTGGCCACAATTAGGCTGGTGTAGGTTTGAGTACAGGCATGAGAACTGAAAGCCCAGCAACCAGAGCCACCAGATCGTGGGTGTCAAAACGATCTTAGCACTGCAGTACTGATAGAAGGCATGAGCAGGTATAGTGGAAATCAGGTCTGTTCCCTTCTCACTGCCCAGTGTGCCAGCCCCAAGTATCAACAGGGCTTCAGGGTTTCCCTAAGGTACTTGGGGCTGTTGTACTCCAATCCATCACCGTGGAAGCTCTTGCAAGCACACCGGAGTGCTGTGGGAGAAGTGATGTACATGAACGGAATGCATGCAATGGAATGCAACTGTCCTCCCCCAAACCTGAAGAGAAACCAGGAACTAACTCTAGCCAAACTACATGGGCCAACTTGGGCTTGCATTACCAGCAGTCAGGTTAGGGGAAGTTTCTTAGAGCAGTAGCCGGGATGCCTGGGCCAGAAGGACACTACCTCTGTTCTTCTGTCAGATCTGGAGAAGCCCTCAGGCATCACAGGACTTCAATGATCTTTGAGACATAGCTGTCTTGCCTCTAGGAATGAGGCCAGGGGCCTTCACTGCTCCTTACACAGACACAGCAGGCTCCAAATTATCATCACTAGAGGTTAAAACCCCAGAGGACTAAATGAAACTGTTTTTACCTTTTTGCAGCCATACTTATGCTCATCCAGTGAATGCCTTGACCTGCATCACTGATCACATCAAACAGCACAGGGCAAACAGTCCAAGCTAGAGTTGCCCTGAGCTGATTCCTTCACACAGAACAGTGTGCATGCAAAGACACTCCACAGGGTCTCAGGAGCACTGCTACAGCCTCACTGCGATGGCATTCCTGAGATAAAAAGCTGCATCTCCTTGTTGCCTCAATCCTCTCAGGTCCAGCCTCCCCTCAGCTCCCCTAAATCTTCCTATATCTTGGGTTAGTTGGTCCTCCCTGAGCCGTCATTCCCACAGCACATCCTGCTGATGGCTATAAGCGCTGCAGGCTCTTCCTTTGGGCCCAGGTAGTTCTGCAGGGCACTCACTGGGACCTTGTTTCACACCTTCCCAGCACTGTTGGAAAAACTGTCTTACAGCAGTGCATACAGCTGTGTACTTGAGTGGAAACTGAGATGAACCAGGCAAATTGAGCTTTAAAGTTTTCTGTACATTTAAACCAAGACAGTTCCTGCCTGCAGCTTCTCCTGAGAAACAGAGCACAGCTCTTCTAGAGGTGAGGGCAAAGTCTGCACCACGTTCTGCCAGGGTCCTGCTGCTTCCACCTGTGGCACACATTCCATTGCAGCCCCAGAAAGAAACCAGTACAGGTACCGATTGCCCTGTCTGTGTGCATCTTTTCTGCTTATTTGAAACCTTTCCCCCTTTCTCCAGTCATGGATGCACATTTGATGCCAATTTCAGTTCCCATTCACCTCAGCTGGAAAGTTACTGGCCACAGAACACAGCCAGACAGTCTGATTCTTCTGGCTCCTCCAAACAGTCTGTCTCCCAAAGCCTTGAAGCTACAAAACCTGCTGTGCTCTCTGTCCAGACTCCCACACTGTGATATCCAGCATCTGCCTCTTTTCTAAAGCAGTCAGTTTGATTCTACCACGAGTGAGACAGGCCTGATTTACCCTGTATTTCCTGATCACAGCTGAGGATTCAGAAAGATTTTCTGTTTCAGCAGAATCTGATAACCTCTGAAAAATAAAACAAAATATAAAAAAAA
>VYZQ01027613.1:13770-37600 GCA_013400655.1 Mystacornis crossleyi | reverse complement strand
AAAAAAAAAAAAAAAAAAAAAAAAGAGGAATTACCATGTAGGAAAGATACCGAGCAGAACAAGACCTTAGGATTTTTTTTAACTTTGTGCCAGCTGAGAGTCAATGATCTCATCCTCCACTCTTCACTCAGGCCACATTCTTACTGCTAGCTACACATTTCTCTCCAGTGTTTATTCATGGTTAAAAATCCAGCCACTGGTTTCCAGAGCCACTGGTTTTGTTTTTTCAAAGGCTTCTCATGCACTTCCAAATTTCAGATGGTGACTAGCAATTTCAGAATTTGTAAGATGATTCTTGGCTAGAAAACAAGATGCCGTTTTCCACTAACCACAGATCAGCTTTGAGGTTTTTAACAGATCAAAGCCTCTCGTCCTCTTAACAACTTGCCTCGGTTTTCCTAAAGAATGCTTCTTATCAACACTGGCTGCTGTTTCTTGAGCGAAGCTAAGCTGGTGCAGGGTTTTGAGAGCACTTACCACTGAAGGTGACATTAGCTTCTTCTTAGTCCCAAGGTCCTTCTCTGTGATGGTGAATTCCACAGCCTGTCGTTCCTTCTCCTCTTCCCACTTGTGCAGGTCCCTCTCATACTGAACCAGGGACTCCTGGATGTACACCTATGAAGCAAATCCTAACTGAAGGGAGCAGGGCTAGAAAAGAGTTGCAAATAACAGTCCATGCCTGTTTCTCCCCTTCAGGAGGTCCCAGAAAGAAATCCACTTGCTTTCCTGTATTCCAGTGGCAGGAAGAGGAAAAAACAGTGGTATTTTAAGACTCAGATGGAGAAGATTTACTCTTTTGCCAAGGAAAACTTGGAAGGTGTCCAGGGGGATGCTACTGTTAGTCTATGCCTCCAATAATATTAAAGCAGCGAGACTTTTCTTTTACAGATATCAAGTCTTTGGCATCCACTGAAAGCCATTCCCATTCAAACCACCACTTCCAGCAGTTGGGTTCCCTGCACAAAGCCAAACATTGCACAATTATACTTCATTCAGTGAGCCACACAGACAGAAAGACACTTGAAGCATCAGGAAGGGTGAAGCTAAGTGTCTTCAGGAATGAGAAGTGTGTATCAAAGAAGGATTCTTTCAGCTGGAAGCAGCAGGCAGCTGACTGCGGGTGTCAGCTATTTGGGAACCACAATAACATGCCCAGGTCATGGTAATACACGGGTATGACACCTCTTGGGTCTCACCTCACACACCAGATTTATTCTGCAGAAGGAGGGTTTCCTTGTAGGTTGTAGGGTGATGAAGCAGGGGATACTCTCTCCAGGCTGTACAACCCCTGACTCTGGAACTATCTCCAATACCTGGGCCTGGGGGGAGGAGAATAAAATTAAAGAAAAACCACAAAAAAACCCCCAGAAGAGCTATGTCACTGTCCCGGGACCTTCCTGTCTGCTTTCTCTTTGCAGAAAACATACCTGTCCCTCTCAGAGGTATGTGGCATGAGAGAGATGCAGTTGATATATTCTAAGAACAAATATGGCCTTTGCTGGTGGACAGAGTCTTGAGGTTTGTTATCGCATTTTGTAGTTCCAGCTTCATGCAACCTCACCCAAGTCTTCAGATTTCCCTTCTGAATTCCTGTTGCTCCCCCTGTCCGAACCCTTGTGTTCACTTTTCCTTTCTCCTTTTAGTAGAAAGCCAATTCCCTAGAACTGAGTGTCTTGTTGAAAATGGAGTTGTAAGGTCCTTTCACGGCACAATAGAGATGGGCAGGAAGGCTGTAGATCAAAGAGGACTCACCTTTTCTTTATAGCAGCTTATCTGCCAGGAAAACACAACTGCCTTGCTCTTTGAGATATTGTTGAGAAAGACAAGTCGACCAGCTTTGGTGCAGTCTGGGATATTTCCAAGGCAAATCCTGTGATGGGACAAGGTGGCTACCTGCAGGAAGCAAGGAGAAACCAGAAGGAACAGCAGGGAAGGAAGATGGGCTCTAGCCATTGGGGAAGGGCAGTCACACAGTCATCTCTAAGTTATCCAGCAATTCACAGGTAATATTAACCAGGTATCTTTACTATAACAACTTGAGGGAGTGTAACAATTCTCTCGTTTTTGCTCTGGTTACAATGATTTTACCTCAAAAGGCCAGCTCTGTGGCAGTGGGATTGAGTGAATGAATAAGACATAACACTGGTGCTGGACAGGAGAGGATCTCAGGAGCATAGAGGACCAGTAAAACCCCGATTCTCTCTGCAGCACTTGCAGTCCAGGCCTTTTCCTACTTCAGCTGAGAAACATGAGGTACGTGCTTGTGCAAAATCCCTATCAACATGAATGAGTTTTGGGAAATTGATCCCTATTACACCTTGCTACTAGTATGCTACTACTTTGTCCCATTCTCCAGGCACAGTGCCATCTCTAATTAGAGTACACTAATCATTAGAGAAAGAAACTTGATTTCAGACAACAGAGCCTTGCAGAATGCCATCTTCATTGTCAGACTAAGGCAGTTTTCAAACATCTTCTCTTTGCTGTTCTCAGGAATATAATCACACTGCTGGAAGCCAAAGAGCAAAAGGAGCTGTGGCTGGCTCCAAGGAAGGCATGCTAATGTCACATAGGTTGAATTCTTCACCTGCCAGGAGAATGCCTCTGTTGCTGCTGTGTAATGCTCATTCCCTGTGCTTGGATCTGTGGGTGAGTTTAACAACAGATTGTCCACGCTGGCAGGCCAGCTCTAGCCAGGCCAGACAAGCTCCTGCTGAGCCAGCGGCCGGTCTAACAAGTGCATTCCTCTGCATGTGCCTGAATAGGTGACCATCCTGCAGTCAGCATTCAGGTTATGAATCATCTGAGTTTGACTGGGGAATGGTGGCAGGGTATGTCAGGAGTATGATGGTCTTTTTGAGAATGATTTAGCAAAGAAAAAGGTGTTGTAGCTGCACACGAGGAAGACAGATGTGATGCGAGGTAACTTCTAAGAAAAAAATCAGTACATGAACAAACCCTAAACACATTTTTGTTCTAATTCCTATGGAACTGACAAGCTGGAAGGAAGACACCTTTCTGCTTCCATGAGTTAAGCTCTAGATCACCTGCTAGAAGGGAAATATCTTATTCTATCTCATGGTAAATGAAATCTCCTGCAACTCAGACTACTGCAAGATGGGGCCACTTGTATATTTCAGTCTCTCTCACACATTTCTGGACTGATCATATTGCTCATATCCCACACCTGGACTTACCTGCCCAGGCACAGTTAGCTTGGCAGAACCTGGGAAGACTGCAGAAGAAAAGAATTGTCTGGATGTGGCAGCCTCTCCTACAATGTTTGGATTGTAGCCTACTCCCTGGAAAGTGATTGGGGTCGACTCACCCTCTAGGATGTGGATGGGAACATCAACCTGCCTTGGACAAAATAAAAGTTTTAAGTTCAGAGTCATGTTTGGGAGAAATGTGCAATAGGCTAGCATACTTGCTAATGGACTGGTCTAAATGCACCCCATCCCTGGATAAAGACAAATCCAGTCTCTTTTGCTCTTTCAGGCCTTGGCCTTTCCTGCTAGTCCAGGAAAGCTGGTTAAGTATTCAGTTAGCCAGTTACAATATGAGATGGACAGAGACTTCCTTTTGGAGCAAAGGTTGGAGTTTTAAAATTAAATTTATTTATTTTTCCATGCATTCACTACAGACTAGACCAAAAATAGTGCTCCAGCTCTGGCCCTGCCTGCCTGCTGCAGCCCAGGACAGAGCTCTTTGGGAAGGCTGTTTCCAGAGATTTGCAGCAGCATACACTGCAACGACACAAGACACTGACTTCAGTCTCTTTGGTGGGAATTTCTGGAGGCCAACAATTAACCACAAATCTGAACAGATACTACTGATAGCCCCAGTTACTGTTTGATCCTTGAAAAATATATACTGGGATGACTCTGGTTGTGGAAGATATCTCTTCTTGGGAAGAAAAAACTTATGAGACAGCAATTTATCTGCTCCATTTCCAGACCAGACCAGCCACTCATTTGCTCTCAAGACTCTCTGATTCTTGGAGGAACAGAGCTCAATTCAGCATGACAGGGACCAACCATCAGTAAGAAACCTAAAGAATTTTAGGTCAACAACAGAGTCTTTCAGTCATGAGGAGGGTCTTACCGAGTATGTTTTAGCTTCCAGTGGTGAGAAGATCCACTCAATGTGGCCTATTTCACCAGGGGGGATTTCTCCTCTAGGAGTTAGGCAGACAAACACAGGATGCTGAAAATTCTTCTCCCGTATCTTCACAATGTTGTCCAGCTGAACCTCAAATGTCACAGGCATGGAGCCACCATTGTAGAGTTTATAAATCTGAAGTGAGTCAGAAAGAGCAGTGCTTATTATACCAAGTACAAGTTAAACTAGTTAACACTTCCCCAGAGGACACTGATAAGCATTATTATTTAATTAATCAGCTTATCTCCTAAGTATGAGGAGACCTCATAGTGTCAAGATTCAACACTGAGGCTCTGATAGGTGGCTGTGCTGAAGGTTTATCACCACACATGTACATTGATAACCAAAGTGCCTCTCCAAATGGTGCCCTGCTAATTCACACTAGGGGAAAATTAATACAAATTAGCTAAAGGGATCACTGTAAAGCAGATTACTTAAAATGCAAAAACACTCATATTAAAGTGATCTTAATTCAATTCAGACTTGTTAATTTCCCAAGTAAATTAGGCAGAACAGAATCAAAGCTGCCTTTTTGCTGAATAAGTGTTTAAGGAAGTTAAATTAATTTACTAAAAAACTAATTAGGATTTATTTCCAGAGTACTTGGAACAGCTAGGCAAGTTTTCACTCAGATCCAATGCAAGCGAATACATGAACAGCCCAACACACCTCATAAGCATTATGGTTAGAGTGAACACCAAATCTTGTCAAACTGGAGATGGTGAGAAGTACTTTCCCCGCTGCCATCCCAGCCACTATTTCCAAACTCTGCCTAGAACTGTCCTCAAAGCTCTCTTGTGATTCTTTCCTGTGGAGGCCATTCCATTTCCTGAGAATTGCCTCAGACACTGTCTGTCCTTGGGATACAGTAATACTAGCTCCTTCCCTGCGCTTGCTGCTGGATTTGGCTCCAAGATGCTCACCTGTGTTGGGGGGTGGGAGCCTCCAACAGCAATGGGTGCAAAGTGGTGCTTACTGGATGCAAAATGAACGTACCGCTGGTTTTGTTCCACCGTCACACTGCTGAAGGTCAGCTACAGTGGAAAGAAATGCAGTCACTTTCTCACAGGGCCTTGGTCCCATCACTAACAACTGCACAAGGACTCTGAAGTACTTTGCAAGCTGAGGGCCCACAGTTACAGACTTAAATTGGTAATGCCAGGATAGCGTGTCCTAATAAAAAAATCAAGCAGATGGAGAACCTACTCAAGATTTTCTCTGAAAGGTTCTCTTCTTGTATCAGAAACACCGTACTTTTCTCTCTGTTATGCCAGGCATCAGCACCAGCACTTCTCTGTGCAAGTGTGTGGTGGAAATTCTCCATGAATGAAAGTGTCTGGACGGTACACAGGAGTGTGCAGCTGTCACAGCCAAACACTTTGGAAAGACAGGATTTAGGTAAGTAATGGCCTCCTCTTGGAAAGGACCATCTGGATGTCCTCCAGAGTGCTCCAAGAATGTGTCTAACAGTCCAAAAGCTAGAAGCAAGCCCAAAAGCAAGAAGATCCCAGCTGAACTTGAAGTAATCAAGTCACAATCAACACTATCCTGTTAGCAAAGTGGCTGCCAGGCACTCCAAGTGGAGAGATTTACGGAGCTATTTCATAGAAAGGATTTTGCATTCACACAGGCTCCTGCATTTTGAGAAAACTGCAATCAGGCTGAAGATGCACTGATGATGCACTGTCTTCTGCAGGATCACCCTGAAGTACCCCAAGCTGTCTGCTTTGGGGTAGAGGCTACCCCGAAGCAGTCACCTAGTAAGTAATGTCACTGCATGGGCCAACGGGAGCCAAGTTGCTGTAATTCACAGTAAGTCAAGCCTGAAGCATGTCTGTTTTTCAAATGCATGTTTAAAAGACAGAGAGAATGTTTGCGAAGAGACACCTGCAGGAGATACTGTATCAGCTGCTTTAAAAAGAGCAGAGAATGACAACTCCTTTTGAAAAAACCATTCTGGTTCAGATCTACAAGCAAAATGAGGAGAGAGAAAGAGCTAGAAATACAACGTTAACAAGGTCCCACATGGGATCTTTTCAAAGCACTACATGAGCATTCAGCCTCCTGAGAATCACAGCTTGCCAGATGAAGTGAAAGTAGGAGGAATACAAAAGCTTTGCTTTCAAACTTCAAGGGGAAAAGGGATAGGAACCTCCCTGAGCTTTGGGAGTGAAACACGCATTTATATAACTTCAGTCAAAAAGCCACCTTGCATTCCAACAGATCAGAACTGCTGAGGAAAAACTGTCATCAGTTTCCATTTGACACAGGATATGACATTCAGAGGATTATCAGTTAAAGAGAGACAAATGGACAAAAGTGAAGACCTGCTACAATCAATTCTCCTTCTGGAGTGCATGGACTTCATTCCATAGTGAAGACTTAAGAGCATAAGAAGGGTGCTTAAGACTTAAGAGCATAAGAAGGGGATGCCACACTCCCCAGGGAGGAGAGGTGCCTGGAGAACACATGCTGCAGGTGATAACATCTCACAATACCTAACTAGCAGCTATGAAGTGAAGTGCAAACAATTGTAGTTTATAAAACCTATGTGCTCAGGAATTCTCCGTGGGATCCAGCCTTTCTCTCCAGGGAGTTCTGTGAACCAGCCTACCTCATCCTGCAACACATGCAGCTGGCTGGGTTTTTCCTACAAAACTGCTGGGGGCTGCAAATTCTGCCCAGACAAATGATCTCAGAGCGCTGAGAACAAGCAGTCTTACAGGTGAAGAGGCAAAGGACAATCCGTGAAAGCATTAGGCAGTGGGAGGCCTTGTTTCCCTGCTGCACGAGGAATTGGGCAACATACACAACCCACAGATATCTCCTCCTACAAGCAGAAGAAACTGCAAATGGGAAATCAGTTTGGGTCCTTCAGAGTGCCTATAAATCATCAGAGGACTAAAAATTGGCCACTCAATGGCAAAGGAATAACAGAGAAAGAGCTTCTTCTGAAAATGAAGTAGATAGGCTCTGTTAGGGAAAGAGAGGAGCAGGAGGTCAAAATATATCCATGTAGGTGAAGTCATCACAGAAGTGAATTTAAACCCAAAGAAAATCGGCTTGCAGGTGGCTAACATCACTGCTCTGAAGCCAAGTAATTTGGAATCTGACAGAGTAACCAAACAATACCCCAGCCCAATGGTCTCCTCCTCTATTTATTGTTGCTTTCTGAAATTTCCAAAGCCTAATTTTTGGGCTAACATGACAGCATTTGCTTCCCTTAAGGTTAGCATATGTTCTGCATATTTCACCAAAATCACAGGTGAGGATTTGCTCAACCCTGGAATGTGAGCACACTTAAGGCAAGTTTCTGCCACAGGGCCGGGAAACTCTGTGCTCTTCATGCCATGACTGCAAGGAAAGTAGGCACACTGTGTTCGGTCCCTCAGCTGCCCTCTTTGCAGAAGAAGCATCTCCCACTCCTACTTTCCAGTATCAGCAGTTCAGTACCGGCACTGCATCTCTGCAGGTTGCAACCGCCCACACTGCTCCATGTCTCTGGACTGGCTTCTACAGCTCCTATTGCTGGAACTCAAATGCACCAAGGGATCTTTTCATCCCCATGCTCTTCCAGCCCCTTCTGCAGTGACAGCATGAGAGAGGGTGGTGGCCTCTGGTAGCCACCAAAGCCAGTGACTATATGGCAAGAGAGGATGTATGCCCTATAGGCTTCTGGTGCTCCAAAGCCTCATCCCTCACTGGCCAGCTGATGAAAGGCTCACAGCCACTCTCAGGATTGTGCCAGGCAGGCAGAGCACAGGGAGCCCGTCCAAGGGCTTTGAGGGAAGGCACAGTTAAGCCACTGTTTGAACAGCTTGGTGAAAGGGTTGGATTTTCAGCTGACAACAGTCCTGAAAGAAAAGAAAAATAAAAGAGATGTGTGAACACAATGGTCTCATAGGAAACTTCAGAGACAGACAGGAAGGCTCAGCCGGGCATGAGTGGTGCCTGGCAGAGCACAAGGTGACTTTGACTCTAATTGACAGTTTGAGAGAGGGGGAGAGAGAGAAATTAGTTCCAAGCCTGAGGAAATTCACAGGGAAAACACACCACAGATCAGCTCTGGGATGTTTTAGAAAGCAATGAAGCTGGAAGAATGAGTAAAAATCTTCTTTACTGTTGGTAGGGGAAATAAGTGGGTGGAAAAAGGCTGCAGCCAACCAGGAACACAGGGAGTACCTTCCAGGCTTGGAGAAGCAGTTGATCCTGTAACCCCAGAGCTGGAAGATGCTCTGCCACCCTGTGCATTCCCAAGCTACCATCACAACAGGTGGTATATTTAGAGAAAAGCACATTCCATGAGGGGTTAAAGAGTATATAGAGTTGATGAAATGGAGAGATTCAGGAAAGCTGCATATGAGAGAAGCAGGAAGGGCAGCAGATCTGAACTCCAGGAACACTGCATGGAACAACTCATAGTGAGGCAGATGAAATGAGGGCAGGCATGCACAGGGATCCTGACCATGACTTACACCAGAGTGTGGAAAATATGCAGGGATTGTAAAACCTGGGAAGGCTGTTTTGGACTTGGAGTTGTCTTGAAGGAAGAAGCAATTCTGCACTAACACCACTAATAAAATACAAAGGTTAATAATAAATAAATAATATTCCTCTTGCTGAAGAACCCAGCAGATGCAACATCCAAGGACCATTCTGCCAGTGCACTGCCCACATAACACTGTGCTGGAACCACAAATTTCTCAGAATATTGGTTTTATGTCTCTGTTTGGCCCTCTGTTTCTGCCTGGCTAGTGTAAATTCCAGGGGAAGACCACAGCTCACTGTATGTTATGCAGCTTCTGGGAAAACACCTCTTAATTCAGTTCCTACCTGCTGTTGTTCTGCAAATGGAAGGAAGGGACACCTGCTATCTTACCAGAATCTCATGGCCATAGGAGATCTTCAGCAGGACAGGGAGGCGGTCAGTGCCAATGAAATCATGTCTTGCAGTGAAAGAGGAGAGAGAGGAAAACAGTAGAAATTAACCTTGTGCCCAGGATGGGAGTCAGAGTCACGCAGAACATTAGAGACAATTCACTTCCCAGCTAAAGAGTCACTGTTGCGTAAGGGCCCCAGGGAAGTGGGGGGGAAGCCAGCTGTGTTTGGGTGGGAATGAGTGATACAATGTTGATTTTAGTCATACACCTAGTTAAGGACCCAAATTTCTAGGCCAACAAAACGCCAGTACTTCTCAGATATGGTTTGCTTTGAAAGGGGAAGTGTTCAGCCTTCTTCATACTTTCTGCAGGCACACAAGGGCTAGCAGCTCTAGCTGATGACAAAAATAAGAATATCACTACATAATCAAAAGTACAGCAAAGGCAGCATCTTGTTCATCTCCTCAACTGTCAGATCAAGGCAGACCAGTGTCCCCAGCTGTAGTCGGGGATGTTATACCCAGCGTGTCACACAAAATGCCTTTTGCATTGCAGTGTTAAAGGACATTAAAACATTCTCTTGAGGAAGACAAGCTCTATGGGGTCCAGAAACTGGACATGCTCAGGAACTTTTTAGTTGCCCAGCCTCTGCTGAGGAACATGTGAAGGGGAAGGAAAATCTGGCATGGAAACTCAGGGAACTGAGGGCATGCGTTGTTCTGGCACACAGCATGAAGCTCTGAAGAGCAGGTACTTGTCATCACCTGTGTGAGAGCTGGACAGATTTCTCCTGGCCTGGAAGAAGTGTTCCTGACTTTGGGGAAACTCTGAAGAGCTGGTTATCCTGAATTCTCATTTGGTGCAGCTCCTGGGGGGTAAAGTCAGTGTCTTCTGCCCAGCGCTCCATGTCCATCTTCTGATCAGAAGGAAACAAGAAGGCCCTAGGGAACCAATCAGCTGGTCAGCAACAACGATATGCAACTTCCCCAGGGCCATGGTCAGCATATTCAATCCAAATGGGTTTAGCCCAGCTAAACATTTCATCAGGTCCGACCTGCAGCTCTCTGAGTGCTTCCCCGCCCAGACTCACCAACAGATCTCAGCTGCAGCTGTGCCTACAAACCCCACCCTATTAATGTGCAAATTTCTCACAGCCCTTTGAGCACTTCCAGAAACCCTCAAAAGAAGGCTGAGCTCCAGGGAGCACTGCTTACCAGTCCACAGGTACCACACCATTGTTCTCCAGCAGAAGTGTCACCAGGGTAGGCTCTGAGCCTACTGGGGCAGACCCAAAGTCAAAATCCAGCAGGAGAGGAGTGTACACTGGAGGGATCAAGCATGTGCTGGTCACAGGAGAGAAAGAAGATATTAAACTGAAACAGGAGGAAAGGTCATTCTACACTGGCTGTCATCCTTATAATTCTTGTCTGACCTTATGTTCTTGGCCCTTTTCAGAGAAAGGATACTGGGCATAAGGCAGACCTTCTGATTTTCTTTTAAAAATCTTTTATACATGTCTATTGAAAGTGAGTGACATAAGAGAGTCCTGCTTAGCCTGAAGTTTCCCTTTAGCTCTCCAGTACAAGGAAGTCACTGATATACTGGAGCAGGCCCAGTAGAGGGCCACCAAAATGGCTGAGAGCTGGAGCACATTGTCCAGGCTGGATGAGGCTCTCAGCAACTTGGTCTAGTGGAAGGCACCCCTGCCCATGGCAGAAGGATTGGAACTAGATGATCTCTAAGGCCCCTTCCAACCCAAACCATTCTATGAGTACAAGGAGTGACTAAGAGATCTGGATTTGTTCAGCCTCATGAAATAAGGGCTCAGGGATGGCAACTGCACAAGTTGCAATACAAGATATTCTGATGACATACTAGGAAAAAGGGTTTTTACCATGGAAATGGTTAAACAGGGGCTTAGACAAGCTGTGGTTTCTTTGTCCTCAGAGATATTCAGCACTGAACTGAATAAGGCCCTGGGCAACCTGATCTATATGTGCTGGCTTTGAGCAAGGGGCTACACCAGAGACTTTTGGAGGTCCATTGCAATTAAATTATTCTCTGTTTCTGTGGCTCCTTTCTAGGGAGCTTAAGCAGAGGAGTGGAGGCAAGCAACTGCCTGCAGCAGTTAGGATGGAATAACAGGGTGCCACACAGCAGGGAGCTGCAACACATGCCAATAGCCACAGCATCTCCGTCTGGCTCATGCAAGGGACTCAGAGATCCTCTGACCCATTTCCTCATCTCACCTGTGCCTTGTGGGAACTCTGTAGGTGAGCTCGCCAGGAGCTGGGTCGCGCTCCAAGTATTCGTTCAGTGTGTCCAAGGAGAAGAGCTTCCAGATGTGCAACTTGCTGACACTGCTGGCACTCCCTGTTGTCGTGGCATCCGTGATGCGCAAAGTTGGGTAGACGCCTGTTGCTACAATGCAGCAGAGGTGCTGCTGCTTTTCTTTTGTGCTTGCAAGATCTGCAGTTTGGGAGAGAAAGAAACACCAAAAAGTAGTCATGCACTATTAAGGGGCTGCTGCCTGGGCCATTTTGACTGCAGCAAAGGGGAAAGACGTCCTACCAAGACCAAAGAAAGAAAGAATTGGGCCTTGTACATAGTCTTTTATTTGGCAGCTTCTCAAAACCCCTAAACCACTGACTTCTAGTTGTACCTTGACTTCTGCATTTAGACATCACCAAAAGACTATGAATATGATCCTTTTCAACAGTGTATTTACACAATTTAGTTCTGCACTATGTGAAAAACCTTTTTTGATTTAAGCCTACAGCCTAGTTATTTTATGAAGTGCCCCTTGTTTTCACACTGAAAAATCATGAACAGTTATTTATATCTTGTCTTCTCCCTATCATTCATATGACATTACTTTTTTCACTTTCCAAGCTGAAAACTCCTTGTCTAGCTAGTCTCTACTTTTACAAACACTGTCCCCCACCTCTGAACATCCCAAAACATCCATCTCACCTGTGGATATGCAAATAGCATATTTGATTGACCAGGTGTAACGCAGCCGGCGGGCTGGCCTTACTTTTATTCTGACAAAAGCTTTTGATCTTGCGGGGATTGTTCCTCTGGAGTGTTCCAGCTCTAGAGCTGTAGGATACAAGAGATGGTATGAGTTCTTGGTATCATTGTCTCTAACACCACACATGTGTTACACATGTAACACCACAGATCCCTAAGATCTACCTGCACTCCAGCCACTGCCACCCCTTGTCTAATTGCTATGATTAGCTTCAGGTGCTGAACTTGGGACTCCCAGACTACACCTGTAGGCAGCTCATTGGGAATACCCAGATTGCCTTTGGCCAGCAAAGAACACGGAACTTCGCCACAGGAGGTCCTCTAGAAAGGCAGCTAAGAGCTGAGCTCCAACATTTCTTCTGGTAAGGTCCTTTATTTTACTTCCTTCTCTGCTGGGAAATTGCATCTTATTTCAAGGTCCAGATTGGTCTAACTTCAATTGTCAGATTCTGGATTGTTATTTTTCCAGCAAGATAGAAAAGTTACTTCCTATGCAGACAACTTGGAGCAGACAACAAAAGGAGCAGACAACTTGAGGTTTGAGAGAATCAGTGCAAGCAAGCCAGTAATCACTCCAACCTCTGAGCTCATTCTAGATTGATTTTGGAGAAAAGAGGGGAAAGCTAAGGTCCTGTCCCATGCTATTTCCTTTACAGTACCCGGTGGATGGCTGCGGACCTCCTCAGGGTTATGGGGTCCTGTGATGAGTTGTTCCACACTGAGGATGTAATTCACAGCACAGATCCCATCGTTTAGCAGTACAATGCTGCAGCTTTGTTGATCACCAACTAGAATATTTCCAAGGTCCAGATGCTCCTTTTGTGCCTGGAATACAAACCCGCCATGCTGAGGTCACTTTCACATGTCAAGCATAGTGGTTGACTGTAGCCACCACTTATCTTACGACCTGCTGATCCCTTGGCACGTGCAGTGCAGTGCAAAGGCTCCCTGCTTTGTGTAGGACCTGGCATGCTCTGGGAGATAGAATCATTAAAGTTAGAAAAGACGTCTAAGATCACTGAGTCTAACCACTGACCTCACACTGCCAAGTCCACCACTAACCCACATACCTGAGTGCCACATCTGCATGTCTTGTAAATACTTCCAGGAATGATGACTCAACTACTTCATTGGGCAGCCCATTTCAATGAGTGACAACCCCTCTCCTAAAAAAATTTTGCCAGGTATCCAACCTAAACCTCCTCTGGTGCAATTTGAGGTCATTTGCTCTTGCCTTTTGCTTATGACTTGGGAAAAGAGACCAACACCCACTTTGCCACAAACTCCTTTCACATAGTTGGAGCAGGATAAAATATGGAACAGGTCTGCAAGGGACTCAATCCCTCCTCCAAATGCTTTCTCCTACTGTTTTCTAGGCTGTTTGTTGGGTAGGATGCAGCATATTCAGGGCTGTGAGACCACTAGCTGACCAGCTGCACTTGGGCCAAGGCTGAGAGATATTTGCTGGCCCTTTCTTGACTGCTTAAATAGTCCCCCTCTCTTTGGCTAGTTGTGCACTCATACAATTTATAATGACTAAGTACCTCGAAGACATTGTCACCCATCAATCAATATGATTGACATGCGGCAATGACTTACAAAGTATTATTTTATTTACCTCTGGTTCCGTAAGTAACCTGACTAAAAATGAAGGTGGCTGCACAGACCTGCAGATAACAGGAAGAAAGCCAGGTGGAGGTGTACTGGCTATGCCACTTTAAAAGGTCCACTACACTTAGAAATCAGACTAACAGCGAAACAAATGGAGAAGGAGAGAAGACCAGAATGAGAGAACAATGATTCCCAAGGAGCCAAATGGCTTGCTTGGTTTAGTCTGGAACAGAGCAATCCCAGAGGATTTGTAAAGGTCATATTTGACCTGGCAGGACATTTACAGCATGCTGCCATTAGGCCACTAGAATCAGAAGTCATTTAAACTGAAAGCAGTGTCTGGGAATTTTGCTGTGAATCCTTATTGGCTGCCTCCAGTACAGACTGTGCAAAAAGGGGAAGTCCAAGGCCCCATCCCACCCTAGGACCCCCTACCACTACTCAGTGGGCCCCTGTTCCTTACCCTGATGGTGCCCAGTGCCCCCTCTCCAATGACCCGTAAGACATAATGGACGTCTTTGGGAGACACGGGGTCTGGGCTTTTCCAAGTCACAAACACCATAGCTCGCAGCACATACTTGGTCTTCTTGGCAGGAGTAAAAGTCCATGCCTGAGCCTGCAGTCACAAGAGGGAAGAGTGCTCACATGGTGCCTAGTCCAGAGATAAACTCAAACAGCTCAACAACAGCATTTAATGCACAGTCCCTTCTTCCATTATAGCTAACCTAATTCTCTACAGACACATCACCTCCATCTGTGTCAAAGATTCATACAGGGAAAGAACATCCAAATATTCAAAGCCAGGGTGTGGTTGTATTGTAAAGAGCAAACTACAACTTTGGTAGAACTTGAACTTACCATGGCTTCATAGGGCTGGAGGATCCCTGCAGTGGGACTGACAGACAGGATCTTACTGTCAGACTGACGGATCTTCCATGTGAAAACCATGGGTAGCCTTGTGCAGTTTTTAATGGTGTACATTCGTGTAGAGGAGGTCCCTATACAGAGAGGCTTAAAGTAGAGATTTCCATCACCTTCTAAGAGCAAAAGAAGGGACTGCCCACAACTCTGGACAACAATATTCTGTGGAATTAAGAGAAAAAGTGACAGACATTACCTAGAAGTCTCAGCTACCTCTGGAGGGACCTTGCAAAGATCTTGCTCCTTCCAAGAGAGAAGCAGGAACAAACTGGGTCTTAATGAGGAGGGGAAGGGCTTTAGGCTGTGCTGTCAAGTAGGGCCCTTAGCATAATACACTGTATTCCAGGAGATGGAAATGCAAGGAACAAGGGGTACAGGACATTTGGCATCACAAAGGTCTTCCTTCTGCAATGTTGACCCCATACTAGGTGTTGAAAATACTCTTTCATTCCTATTTCCAAAGGGAAAAATCCAAACTAACCATTAGGAGATATAATAGGCGTCACAACGCAAGTCATTGTGAAAAGGGAAGACTACATGGGAACAAAACTTTGCTCATCATCTTCCACTTCCCTCTCCTTACCTTGGTGTATGCAGGACAAGAGTTCAGTTGCAAAGGCAGGACATGCTGCTGTGTGACTGTGTTAACTGGGTGAGTGGAGAGAAAGAAAATCTGGTGGCCTCCTGGAATGATGTGTCCTGAGCTGGGCTTGACCAAAACAGAGGGACAGGCAGTTTGGTTCACACTGAAGGTTATCAAAGAGGTGCCCGTGTTGGACAACAGCATGCTGCAGTAGGTATCAGCATCACAAACCACAGGAGGAAAAGTCTGGTGAAGACAAGCAAGAACGTTTATCTTCACTAGGTTTAAAAACCAGCTTAAAGGAAAAGTTTTCACTATATTCAGTTTCACATTCCAATAAGCACTATCCTGAGTCTATGGAGAACTTTCTAAATGCCTATTTTCAAGGAAAAAAACGGAACTACACAGGGGTACAAAAATGATGGTCTTCTCCCTTCCCACAGGAGCCTTCATGGGCTCATGGGACTGGTGAAGCTATTTTCCATCATGCAATGCTTTATGCCCATCCAGTAAGCAAGCTGCTTGCTGGTGCCTGCAGCTTCTGCATGGATAGCAACATCCTGGATGAAGAATTCCAGCAGGCTAGAATTTGCTCCACTTCATGCATATCAAATAAAGGCTGCATGGCCTAGATTAGCTGAGGAGATTTTATAAGAGGTTATCAAGACTATTCTTACTTCCTAGGATCAGATCTCACTTTACCTTATAACGAAAATACCTTACTGTGCTACAGAAACAGCAGGAAGAGAGAGAGAACCTCCCCCTCTATCTTACAACCACTTCTCTTTCCTGAGTGAGGATTCTGTTTGCCTAAGTGCATGCAGAGTTTTTGAGGCTCCTGGGAGGGGATTGAACATTTTTAGTGCCTATGTCCACTTAAACAGAAAGGAAGGAGATCCCAACAGCTTTTCTCTCAGAGCTAATGAGATGGTCAGTACAGCTGACATGGTGGAGGCTGGGAAGCTGATGCAGGAGAAACAGCATACTACTTTTGTACCATAGCAGGAGCCTCCACACCGTCAGAAACCACCAAAGACACATCTCAGTGCAATGGGAGACAGAGTAAAGAATTCAGAAGCAAACACTGAGTGTCTCTGCAAAGATCCAAAGGTCAATCAATTACACACTTTGGGGACATCCAGGATGTACTGTGGAATGAAGTGCTCCCGTTCTGCTTCATATGTGTGTGCTCTCAGCCTCACAGTCAGGCACCATGATGGACAGATGGTGGCATCATTCTCAATGTTGGTGTAGTGTCTCATCACCTGCAGACACACAAGGGACAGCACATTGTGTGCAGGAAGGGAGCGTGGCAAGGTGCCTTCACAGAATCACAGATTAATCTGAGTTGGAAGGGACCAATTGCTCATACTATCTCAAGCAGCTGCTTGTTCAATGACATCCCTGGGGCTAAGGAATTGACATTTTCAGGGAAGAAAGGCTGACCAGTGCCAGATGAGAAATAAACAGAGAGAGAGACTTGCAAATGCTAAGTTTCACTTACTGGGACATTTCTGGCTGCTAAATTTTCTGTAATATGAATCTCACATCACTTGGGAGAAGAGTGACAGTGCCTTCAGCAGCTTTACTTGTGGAGGGCCAGACACAAAGACCAAGGTAATGCCCATCACCCAGGCCACAATAACCATTCTTGTGCAGGCTCACATCTACACTAATAGTGCAATAATTCATAGCAATTCCTCCTTCAGTGAGGTGTACCATGGTTCATGTTCCCTGAGGGTAAGAGCAAGTGTACCTCTTCATGTGCATGAGCTGTGACTCGTTTATTGCATTTCTTTGCCAGGACACAGGTGAAAGAGAAACTTTAACCCAACAGTGTATCAAAGCAGTGGCCCAAAGAGTTAATAGAGGTGCTAGTTTGTCAAAATCAAGAGTTTAAATTAAATTTTAACTCCCCCAAAATACTTTATTCTGCAAACAGTTGATTACTAGGTCATCTCTGGTCTTAGTAATTCCTACTAACCTTGTAAACAGCAAAACCTTCCAGCTCTGCTGCATAGAGACTGTTGGCCTGAGTGGGCTTGCAAAAGACACAGAAGGTTGAAGACTTTAATGGTGGTATGTCACAGATTTCAGGTTGCACTTGGAAGGCACTGCCATGGCTTGGAGTCCAAGCAACAGTGATATTTCCTTTGGTGTGGTTGGTCACACAAAGATTAAGAGGTTTTGCCTTGTGAGGTGGCATGCAGCATCCAAAATCATACTCCCTGGGGCTGACACTAACATGAGCAGGAAACAAGGCCAGGTCACTGCTTACACCACCGTAGAAATATTCAGTCATGGCATTGGGTTCAATATATTCCTTGGGTGGCTTGTCCTCAGAAATCTGCAGGATGGAAATATCTCAGTGTGAGCAGGGAAAGTGTGCTTGTGGGAGACAGCAGGCACTGATTGCCTCCATGTGCAAGAGGGCATGCAGGATGCACTTCAGAAAGAGTTCCTAGGACAGCCCAAAGTCTAGGCTTCAAGGAGGCTTCTGTTTGTAAGCCTCAGTCTAAAACTTCATGAAGCAAAAGATGACCCCATGATTGCGTTAAAGCCAGAAAGCAGCTTTTGTGACTGAGCTAGAGTAAAATCCAGCTGACAACGATAGTGTTGGTGAGTGCTGGGAACATCAACAGCGGAAATACTAAAGAAATCAGGCCAGCACCTGCAAGCCCTTCTAGATCTGTCTTCTGTACAACAGATACCCAGCATATACAGAGAACAGCTGGAAGTGTCTTAGATTCCAGGGAGGGCAGCTCATACCTCAGGGGGAAACATGAGGGCTCCCTTTTCATCCACCTGCAATTTCCCATCCTTCAGCATCACACTCAGGATATCAGGGGGGTAGAAGGTCAGTCCCCTCACCATGTTGGTTCGGTACCAGAAGAGGTGTCTTTCCTGAAGGGTGGTTGGCTTAGCTGTGTCTGAATGGCAGGTACCCAAAAAATCCACATACATGGGTTCCTGGGAAAACACAACAAAAGATAATAAGAAATAAACTGTCCTGTGATTCGAGAGTTACGCTATATCAGTATCTCACTTCCATGACTGGAAGAGGCTTAGCACCTGCAGTGTTAGGCGGCCCTTTAGTTTATGTCTTGATGTGAGACAAGAACTTTCTTGAAACTGAAGTGAAATTTGAAGGCACTCAGTGCACAGCTGTGCAGCTAAAGTTAAGAGAGAGACCTACATGGACAAGAGCCATGCAGGATGCACCTCACACTATCCATAGGCATTACTGACTGTCCACGTCCTATCGCTGATAGGAACCTGCACCATGGGGATTCTGCTCAACAAGAGCCCAGGTCCTACACTTGGGTCACAATAACCCCAGTCAGCATTACAAGCTTGGGGCAGAGTAGTTGGAAAGCTGCTCATCAAAAAAGCACCTGTGGGTGATGCCTGACAGCAGCTGAACATGAGCCAGTGTGTGCTTGGGTGGACAAGAAGGCCAAGGGCATCCTGGCTTGTGTCAAAAATAGCGTGGCCAGCAGGACTGGGGCAGGGATTGTCCCCCTGTACTCAGCATTTGTGAGACTGTGCCTTGACTACTGTGTTCAGTTTTGGGCCCCTCAGTACAAGAAAAACATTGAGGGGCTGGAGCGTGTCCAGACAAGGGCAATGAAGCTGGTGAGGGGTCTGGAGCACGAATCTTATGAGGAATGGCAGAGGGAGTTGGGGGCGTTTAGCCTGAAAAGAAGGCGGCTCAGGGAGAATTTTATTGCTCTCTACAACTACCTGAAAGGAGGATGTAGATAGGTGAGGGTTGGTCTCTTCTCTGACGTAAGAAGTGATAGGACAAGAGGAAATGACCTCAAGTTGTGGTTGGGCAGTGCTTAGATTGGATAATGGAAAAAATTTCTTCACCAAAATGGTTGTCACCCCAGGCTGCCCAGGGATGTAGTTGAATCATCATCCCTGGAGGTATTTAAAAGACATGTAGATGTGTCACTTGGGGACATGGTGAGTGGTTGACTCAGCAGTGCTGGGTTAGTGGTTAGACTCAATGATCTTAGAGGTCTTTTCCAATCTTAATGATGCTATGATACATATCAATGAAAATGCAGTGGGAAGAGATTTGCAGGGACTACTGAGACAGGCCAGTCCTGTTGGGTTACCCTGGAAGATGCCTCTAAAGTATCACAGCAGTGAAACCACCCTTTGCCTCCCATACCTGGTGGTGGACAAGGCACACGACTCTGCGGTGATAATTCATTGGGTGAGTAGGTTGAAAGGTCACCTTCAGTGTCCGTGTTGTTTTGCCCTCCAAGACTCCGCAGGGGCGATCCAAGGAGAAGACGCTCCCTTTGTCATCAATATCAAACTGATAATAGGCCGGGACATCTGACATGTTGCTGATTTTTAGTGTCTGCATCAAACTCTCTCCAAGACTGATCCAGTCAAAGTCCACAGAATACTGGTCCAGGGACACAGAAGGACCTAACACAACATGCAAGATAAGATCCTGGGCCAGTCATAGCTGTTTCTTCCAACATGTCACAAGCCACTGCTGCACTTAACTGATCTTCCTAAACCAGAATCAGCTCATCAGTAAACCCACTAGTCCTAGAAAACAGTTGGACATTCACTAAAACAGTCAAGCAAGTATAAATCCCAAACAGTACACCAGGGACAGCCAGGATCCCAGCAGGAGTTTAGTCTGTGACTGCAGGCTATGATACAGTTCCAAGTCCTTCCCTAAGCACTAACCTTTTCCCTTCAGTGGTAAGAAACTGATAGGGAGAAATGGGAAAGGCTTTGGTACCTTTACATGAGCCAGTCACTTTCAGAACAGTCTCCAAGTGGCATCCAGCAGATGTGATAGTGAAGTAGTCAGTACTGTGCACTCCTACTATTTGAGGCTGAAACCATATGCATAAGACCAGCTTCCCTTTGGCAGGGACAACACCATGGGACACATTACAGGAGAAAACACGAAGCAGAGGGTCTTCTTTTGCTTGTTGTACTCTACATGGTGCATCAACCTACAAGTAGAAATGAAATAGGTTATCAAAGGAGCCAACATGAGGCAGGATGGCTCTGAATGCAGGACACTAATCAGGTAAGAACTGTAGTTTTCAGCAGTGCTGAACACCACCAAGAACACCAAGGCCACCACAGAAACGCTGTGCAGCAAACCTCTGCCACCTTGTTCTGATGGAGAACTGGTGGCAACAAGCTCCCACAATATGCTCAGAAATCAGCAGGCTGCAGCAAAACTGGTGATCTCTGCACTTGGAGTGCCCCTCCTGGTAGGGGGAAAGATGGCTCAAGGTGTCCCTAGGGGCCAAAGTAGCCTAAGTGACAGCTATGACCAGGACAACATGCAGGCAGATAACTTACTTCCCTCCATCCACAGTTCCACCTTGTTTATGGATCTTCTTTTCACAAAAAAAAAACAAAGCTGGTGCTCTGACACCTTCCTCAAGACCCTTAAAAAAAACCATCCTGATCCTTGCCTGGCAATGCTGAGCACCACTGCAGCGTGAATAATAACAGTACAACAAGTGAGTGTGTCTTTCCCTCTCCCAAGCTGCAGGGCCTGTGGAGGAGTCAGCACTGCTGTCATCCATGTCAGCAGTCTCTGAGTACACCCATCACTTATGAGGCTGGGATGGGCTGAGCTGGCACAGGTAACAAGGTGCTCAAATCCATTTGACTTTTTGAACAATTCACTGAGGTGCCTGGGACATACACACCAATTTGAAATTGACACAACTGCCACACAGGACTGATGGGCTTGTCCAGGGCGAGCAGGAGAGCTGCAGGATGCAAAGGACATGGTGGCTGCCTGATCTGGACCAAGCACAGAAGGGAAGCAGGGGAAAACTGCAATACCATGCTGCAAATGGCTAAGTTGCCAGCACTGTAGCTGGAAGGCAAGGGTGAATGGCATGGTTGGTAGGGGAAGGCTCATCACCTCTGCTTCATTCACATTCACACTTAGGTTACTTTCACAGCATTAAGGGAGATCCACAAGACCACATATCCCAGAGAAACGTGTCAGCATGCCAGCTTCTCACAAGAAGTCAATCTCCCTGTCCACATACCACAGACACATTGAAGATTTCCACACACTTCTCCACAGTTGTCCCCACTGGTACTGATCCAAAACACAGGACATCCTGAAACTTTCCAGGCTGTGCACTTTCATATTTCTTTCCTGTCATGCTCACACACAGGCAGGGGTATTTGGCTGTTAAAGAGAATAGTACACTGGATTAGGAAAGATAGGTGGAACCTCCATTCTTGGATATTCAGTACTCAACTGGACAACCCTCTGAAGAACCTCAGATAACTCTAAAGTTGGATCTGCCTTCAAAGTTGGCCCTGCTTTGAACCAAATAAGCTCCCTTCCAACCCTAATTTACTTAACTCAGAATCACATTTTTTGTTTGTCAGTGGCCATACAGGTCACTTCAAGGCAAGGACTTGCCAATGAAATCATTGCTTATTTTAGCTTGCATCCAGAAAGCTTTAGAAATTTCCCTCTGCTTCGCTGTCTCACAGGGACAGACAGGAGACACTGAGTGCAGACAAAGCCAGGAATTTGTGGAGGTTTTTTCCAGTGAACTCCTCTCATTTCACCCCCTCTGTCAACCTAAGCAGGCCTTGGAAATGCTGGTTTGGCCAAAGCATGCCACAGCATATTAGACCCTCTGTTTCTTCAGGTAACTTCCAAATTGGCAAAAGCACATTAGAGAATTTCACAGGCCACTTTCAAACCATGGGCTTCACTTGCTCATCACTGGGTTGAGCCAAATTTGGGAGAGCCTCCATGGAGTTCAGGCCCTCTATATATCCCTGTGGAATGTTATTCCAGAGTTAGGACTAATTAACATTTTTTTGAGTTTTAAATGCAAGAAAGACTCACCCAGGGCTTTTAGCTGGATTGTGCTCTTTTGTTTCACTTCACCTCCAAACCAGCATGTTGCTGTCGCATTATGCACCCCAGCCACCTCTGGCTGGAAGGTCACCTTGACCATGCACTCAGCACCTGGGTCCAGTGTGCTAAGGTCAGGATTCATGAAGAAAGGGCTTGGTGTCTCCCAGGAAAAGACGCTAACGAGATCACTAGGAAATGAAGATACATTTTAAGGAGATGAATGGATCATTTCCCGCCTGTGCAATCATGCATAGGATGGGCCATCCCCAACAGCTTATTTGGTCAGGATGTGAAGCGACCTGTGCTGAATGGAAGAATCCCTAATGCATCTGGACAAATAAGTGATGCTGTGAAGAAATTTGTCTCTAGTCTCTGCAAATGCTCTGCTCACATTTTAATGAATCTTAGTTATTACAACTAAGAATTTTATAATGGCCATAAGGTGATAGCAAGCAAATTAGCTCCAGAATTAAGTATTTGCTTTTCCTGTACCTAAATTTTCAGCTACTTAATTCCATATGAACATTTGTTCCTCATATAACATTTGTTATATGCTCAAGTGAGAAGAGAGGATTGAGCCATTTCCCTAATACCTCATTCAATTTTCCACACCCCTCCCGCTTTGCTCATTTGATTTCTGCAAAGAACATGATACGCCATCAGCTTTTTCTATTTTATTGATCCAAGCCGTGTGTTTCTTACCAGCCTTACCCTCCAACATCCTGGGCCTCCCAGCTGATACAAATTATTTCTCAAAGTGAAGACTGAAACACTTGAAATGGTTGAAATCACTTGGCTGGAAGTATACCTCCTCCTTTCCTGGGAACTTCACTGCATTCCTTTCTACAGTACTGTCCTTCCTAACTAAAATAGGACAAACGTTGGTAATTGGGACCATCTTTGCTCCTAAATGACTGAAATGTTTCCAGATGGTAGCTCATCTCTCCCTGTTCATGCTGGGCAGGTTGCCTTTGATAAAACAGAAGCCTAGGCCTGTCCTCTGAATGTGGGATGTTCTCAGTGGGACACTGTGCTTGTCCCTACCTAGTTCCTGTGCATGAATGGTTATCAGCATATGCTGGCAACAAACAGATGTGAGATGCCAAGATGTGCCCACAATGACCTGTACTACCATTCTGCTGCCTTTCTGCCAAGACGTCAGGGGAGGCAGAGTCTTGCATCCTGTTAAGGCAGCCGGCAGAACTAATAACCACTGGAATGAGCTGCATTCATTGGAGAGTCCAAAAAAGTGGCAAAATACCTGACAAAACAGAAGGAGTGTCTGCTTAGCCACCTCTCACTCACCCAACATTGCACACAGGAAAGGTCGTCTCTGTAACACTGTGGACAGCACAGACAGGCAACTGGACAGTGGCCGGGATGGACAGACCGAAGCGTGGAAGCACAGCACGCAGGGCAACAGAGAACTCACCCTCAGCTTTCTTAAAGAGGATGCTGTCTTCATAATCCGTCTGCACAGAGAAGCAAGGGGAGACAGCAGTTAGATGGACTCTCACCTTGCAGGTACTGGAGCCACCCACGAATACTTGTCACCTCCACCTCTGCAAGTGTTGGGGAAAAAAACGTTGGCAACAGAGGCACCAGTGGAGGCCTCTGTGCAGGACAGAGAGCATATGAATCACTCAGAAAAGGCAGGCAGTGTGGAAGGTACTGTTGGGGGTTGAGAAGTCAGGGAACACACAAACCCCCTCACGGAGAGCAGCTGCACGCCACGTTAGTATCACCTGA